>CAEGAF010063586.1:0-38873 GCA_903067075.1 Micropoecilia bifurca
TTTCCCTTCAAGTAAGGTCAGTGCTGAAAATGAGAAAAATAGTCAGTACAGAAAATGCGGCCAACATGAAGAAAAAAAGCCGTTACGATTAATTACTCTACTTCGCAAACTATTGGTGCAACAACTGGTCCCTATATGTGGCATTAGGGAAATGTGGCTGCTGCTCATCAGATACTTGCTTTGCGTTTAATGGGAGAAGCAAACAATGAACAAGCCCAGGCAAGTAGGCTACCGACTTTGTTGCAGTCAATCAGTAGGTGGGGTCAAAACACTAGTGTTTCTCTTTTTTGTAATGAGTAACTAAACCACACATTGAAAATGTATCGGAGTAAAAGTATGCAATTAAATTTGGAAATATAGTGAAGTAAAAGTTATCAAAAATTTTCATACTTGAGGAAAGTATGAAGTACTCCAAAATATACTTAAGTAAAGTAGTGAAGTGTTTTTACTTCGTTACTATACAACACTGTTCACTCCAGATGTTCTATGCTGTTTGACCAGTTCATTATGACTTACAGAAGTCGGGTCAAGGAAAGAAAAAAAAAGCAAAACAGTAAACTAACAGCAAATAAAAAATCTCTCTCGGTAGCTATGAGAGTAAATAAGAAAAAAATAAGTTTGAATTTCAAATTAATCAGAACACAAGATTATTTCAGAGAAACTATGCTAAAGCTGAATTGCTTTGGATCCAGATTTTATGATTTTCTCCGTAATTTCAAAACCAAACTATTGTGAAAGTCAAAGTTAAGCTGTGTAATCTTCATAAAATTGCTCCTAGAAGTTGCTGCATGGAGTAGAAAAAAGAACAGAATGAACTAATTGTTGGTTGTCTAGACACTATATGGATGCATGTTGTCTTGTATCTTTTATGTTTCTGTCATACAGTTTTTTATTTTGATACAAATGCTAGCATAAGCAATGTATGCGCTCGTGCTGTTTACATGAAAGATAAAAGACTTAAGCAAATTTTACGAAGCATTACATCTGTTCAGTTTATGACAGTAAAGAGTGTCATATTTACTGGACGTTTGCCCTAATGTCATTGTCTCCACATAGCTATAACATTTTAAACTTTGTTCAATCGTAACATCTATGAGTGCTCCAACAGGTAAAATAATAATTAGCTAATGAATCTGGAAAAGGATCAAACTGACCTTTTGCTGAAGCTACTGCAAGCATTCAACATGCAAATCTTCATCAGCGCAGACAGAGCAGATGCATAACACAGCATGAGTTTAAATAATGTTATTACTGGGCCATTGGTAGGTGATTTCTAACATTTACATACATTCTGTAGCATTAGCACCAATGTACACATTATATATGAATATAGTATTTACAAGTTTCAATTGTCAACCCAAGGCATTTTTCAACATGTAAAAGAAATGTTTGGCAGCCTTACTTATCTTGCCGTAGTCTGGCACAATATCAAAGGAATGTGTAAGAAAGGAAGGCCAGAACCACTTTCTTAAAGCTTACAACGCAGATACAAAATAGTTTAAAAATGTATTCCTGTTTACATACAGCATGCAATAAATGACATTTCACAACTAGTGATTACGCCTGTAGACTCTCAATCACTGTTGCTTAAAGTCAATATGATTACAGAAGCAAGCAGTGTGTGTTCCATCTTGTTTCTTTCTCCTTTTATTCTCAGTCTGCGGTTGATACGATGACTCCCTGGGTCTTTGAAAGTGTGTTACAGTGGTATGACATCACAGCTCCCTGCCACAGCTGCAGCCTATTTACTTGTCTCCAGTGGTACAACTTCTCAGGGCAACTCGCTAGTCATTTCCAGATGACTATCACGTTCTAGTAGAACATTCTATGTTTTTTGACCGTCTCACTTTACCTTTGTATTCTTTGTGTCTGGTTTGCAACCCTGGATTCTTTACAGCCTTCCTCCTCATAAAACACTCACTGTTTTATGAGCCTGACAGGTTATAATTTGGTCATGCAGATGAAATTATTAGAAACTACTGAATATTTGTCTGTCACTAAGGTGAGGATCCCCTCCATCAAAAAAATAATCATAATTTGAAAGTTAACAATTTGCTTAAGTATTTAAGTCTGCACCAAAAAACCCCATTCAAGCCAGTTTGTTGTTGTCAAAACGGCAAACTCATACAGGCTTGTGTTTTAGTGTTTAAACCATGACGACAGCCATTTCAACACACAAGTAGAACCAGGTTTTTATTTTTTTTAATGTATTACCTTTTGAATTAGCTTCAATGTAGAAGTGGTTTCTGATGCAGGCTGTCTAGAAAGGCTGTAGTGATGAAAAGTCTGGTTCTTTTGAATGACCTGGCTCTTTTGATGCTGAGAACCTAAAAGAGTCCACTCTTATGGTTTTTACATGGCATGCCTCCCCTTTTGTGTGTACATGAGCCATTTGTACTTCACAGACAAGTATTCATACTATTTTTGGCTCATCTAACCGCTTGTGTTCCACTCAGAGATGCACGGCTTTTAGCCTCTGCTCAGACCAAATGAATAAAAGAAAATGGAATAAAGTAATTTTTTTCAAAAGAATCACTGAGAAATAAATTACTTCCAGTGGGAAATCAACAGTTTTTCTTCTTCTCCCGATGTACACTTTATCTATTGTGTGTTTGGTGCCACCTTCTGACTGTGCCTATATATGTGTCTACAGTGTGTACAGTAAGTCAAAAACAAAAATCTGGGTCACAAAAGAATGTTTGCAAAAAGTCCTGAGGGACCCTAGTGGCTGGGTACAGCAGACGGCCTCAGGCCCTGTGGTCGAGCCGACACTAGAGTGGTTTTGGAAGTATAAATTACACTGTGGTATCAACCCTGAGCCCTACATTTTAGCCTGATTTAGTCAGCCCACATACACAGTTTTATACAGTTAAGGATTTAGTCAAACCAAACACAAAACCACAGGTGACTGAGCAGGTTTGTTATTGACTATGATTTGATTAATATTTTTGCTCTGCCAATTCTGCCATCGAGCCTGCATTCGGCAATATTTTTCAAATGCAGCCAGTAGCTGCTTGTTTGACTGGCATTTGTTCATATTTTTCACTCTGCCCCCCCCCCAAACAAAGAAAGAATAAAAATTAAGAGAAAAATTTGTGAAGTCAAAATTTTCTCTCGAATTTGAGGCACGTATTTCTTTCACTTCTGATTATCCCTCTCTCTTCCTTCACATACCGCCGTGACTGCAGTTTCTCTTTGAAATGGATGCGCTGCAGGGTGCGCCCATCAAGATAAGGTCTCGACACTGCCTGCGCGGTTTCTCAGCAGGGAAGTCGCTACATAGAGTCGAATGTCAACGTGTTAGTGACGTGTCATTTGAAAATGACGCATCACAGCCTGACAGTCCAAATCAGGACCAAGACATTTTGGGCACAACAGTCACATCTAAGGTAAATTTTTAGTTCTTGTTTAGCTGAACAGAGATGATTTTGGGACTTTCTTTCATGTATGCAAAGAATGCCCAAACTCCATTCAAACTTTGTGACAGAGCGAAAAACTATACTATTGGGGTACTTATAAATTTGCTCATTGACTACAACAAACATTAAATGTTTTGAAATATACCATATTTTCAGTGGATTAGTGTTTTTTTCTTTTTTTACAGTCCTGTTGTTCCACCTCTAATTAAATGAAATGAATCCCGATGACCCATCTGTATAGTCACTGCAGTTCCTCAAGTTAGATCTTCTCCTATTTGTTAAGCAATGTTGTATGCACTATAACTTAAAGGCAGACTGTAACACAGCCGTATTGGTTTAAGCTGTGCAGTTGTTTGGCTGTTTGGCTACAAAAAGACCTCATCTATTTATAGAACCTCATTTTAGCTCTGTGTGTGGGACAGGAGCAGAAAAGCTAAAGCCATTAACTCACACTGACACACTGACACAAATAACTCTATTTTAACTCATTTGAAAAGGTTGAGCATGTTACTGTGACCCCGACCAACAGCAGGAGCCTAAATTAGTCTTCAGTGTGTGTGAAAGGGCCCATACGCACATCCACATCTGTTGTAAACATGAAAAAGGATAACACGGCGTCCACCCGAGGTGAGAGAGTGTAAAGTGGAAAACTGCACCCAGGTGATGGTGTCAGGAAAAAGGAAACTGACTACTGCAGGAGAGGTCAGAGGTCACGCTGCATGTGTTCCTTTCCGAGAGTTAATGTAAGTGCAGACATGAATACATGTAGAAGTTAAGCTGTGGAGTCTGAACTTGTCTTTTAAATAAACACAGAGAGTAAATTATGTCATTTTTGCAATGCTGTGACACATGTGCGATCCGGCGCTCTTGCAGCCCAGCAACAGGGGTGGGAATTAGCACACGCTGTTTGTTAAATGTGGGATTTGAAAAGCTTTCTGAAGCTGACCTGTTGGAGGCAGTCGTACGCCTGAGCGGCAACTAGACTCCTGCGAATACCATCATCAGTGGAAGAGGAACTGGACACTAATGGTGCATTTCACTCCTGGTGTACAGCGGGTGGCAAAAACGACCAAATTTTCTCAAGTGAAGCCAAAGGACAAACTCTAAATATAAATATCTTTTTTTTTCTTTTTTAAGTTTAGAAAACAGCATGTGGCTTTCTACTTCTTGACAGGAGTAACATGTCAGTGTTTTGTTGCTAATGTGGCCAGCAGATGCTTCTCATTTTTGATTCATTGCAAATTATTAGTCTACCAGACTTTCAATACCTGCTTTTACATCCATACTAGAGTACAAGGTAAAATCTTCAAGGAATTAATATTCAATTCAACTAAATAAAAACTATTTTTAAATGAATACTTAAGACTTTTAAAGTACTTTAAAATACTTAAAAGTGGCAAAAGTAGTTGTATTTCTTAAACTTTAGCATGACCGCATCATGCTTTGGAAATGCTATATTCAGCAAAGAAAATGGAGTTAATGGAAAGATGGATGAGGTACCAGCCCATGAACGGGGTCTCTTAAATTTATCATATAAAGAGGCTTTCTTTCTCACTTCAACTCAGATCTGAGACTCACAATGGCCAAGACCGACAGCAACGAGATGGGCTTCACTGTGATGAGAAATAATGTGGCGTGTTCGTATCGCGAGACGTCATGCCATGAAATCTCATTACACCCGTCGTGGCTGGTACTTTCATCAGCCACATCGCCTTGTGAAAGAATCCTTAAACTTGCACCCCTGCAGTGCGGAGCGCCGCATCGTGATTCGGCAGCCTTGTCAAATGAGGTCACCCGGCATTCAGTAAACAGAAACCGTCTGCAAGCCAGCAAACATTTAGCTGCAAAAATGTTTTTTACTAGCTTGGAATCTTGCAACATTTTGCGAATTTGGGTACGAGAGTTTCCTAACATCAGCCCACAACAAAGGCAACGCGGGAACAGCCAAGGAAGGACAGCTGCTTTTAATGTGGTTTGCCCATAAAAATGCATTGTATTACCTAATCCCCTCAGCGGAACAGGGGAGAAGCCCGCTAATCGCGGACACATACCGTTTTTTTGCTCACCGGTCCTCTGGTAAATCGGAGGCCTTGGACTTGGGCTGACTAAAAGCTGCATGAACAAAAGCGGAGCAGGTGACATCAGCTATGGCTCCGCGAAGCAGATGGCTTACGGTTCACTTCTGTTGTGACGTGACCCTTTGACACCTGAGTGTTAGCTCACTTATTGTTATCATCACACCCATCCCTAAACATCAAAACCAATTGTGTTCACGTTCTGCATAGGTCATCCCTGCAGAGAAAGCAAATGCAGTTTTAAAGAACCAATAACACCATATTACAGCCTTAACCTTCCGTTTTCTGCAATTAATTGCACCGTCAGCTTCTTACACTGTTTTACAAGAAACATCTTGCAATAAACAATAGTCTTCATGTTGTGTATTGTTCCTTTTAACATAGCAGAGTGTATGTGTCATAGATGGGTAGAAAGACATTTAAGGAAGAAGTAGGAAGAGTGATTTTCTTTTTTTTTGTTTTGCTAAAGAGAAATGGATCGAAGACTAAATATGAAAGTTCTTTAACAGACTTGGATCCAAACCCGTTATGCCAAATCTGTTTTTTTTATGAGAGCTGTTAAATCATCTACGTAGGAGGTTTGAACTCACACACGCCGAGCACCACTCGAACACAGTGCTTCATCTGCTTTTACATTGAACTGAAAGCTTAAGAAATATGTTGCAAGTGCTCATTTTCATGCTTCCTCAGTCTCAATCAATTGCACAAAACCATAGTTTCTCCCTTTTTTGTAGTACAGTTGGCTTTTTATGACCAATAATAGATGTATCGTTCCAGTGCAGGAATTTCCTTTCGCTGGTTGGCTGGGCAGGTCATGAGAGGGAAAACTCCCTCATATCGGCAAAGAGGGACACCAGCCGGCTCTATTTGTTTAGTCTCCATGGAAATGAATGTGTATCATTGTGCACGCAATCAAAAGAGTCCACGGCTGATTCTCTCTCTATACGTTCGAGCTTCACTCCGGTCCCTGGCCCTGAATGTTGAGCTTTGTTATATTTGAACCTGACAGTTTCTGATTATGTCATCTTCAAACACCTTTGAGCGCAAGAAAACTCGACCCAGTAATGAGTGAACGCAACAGGAGTTTGATTTAGCTGCACTGAGCGTCTCTGACGAAGGCCAACGGAAAGGGTTCTCTCACTCTTTGGCTTGTCAGATTCGGTTCATTTAAGTTCATATTATTTGTGGTTGAAATTAGCAGAGCACAACCTTGTTTTTCTTTAAGAAATAGCTCCCCAGGGCTCGCCGTTGCCTGGCTGCCTTGGTCCTTGTAGGGAAAAAGCGAGATGGGAGGCGGCGGAGGTATGCTAACATCATTACCACGGCTGTTATGGAGCTTTATCTACGACAGAAACCTGTCAGATGTAGGAAATGCTTAATTCTTTTGGATTTTTCTGTGGTCAACAAATAGATGGACATCTATATGGTTGCCTGTTTCTCATGCACTTTTGAAATCACCTGTGTTTGACAAACTGTTTTCATTCGATCCGCCTGCCGTCTTAAGATACAGAATCATTTAGACCCCATGAGTGCTTTACTATGCGTGCGGTCCGAGTGTGATTTTTATGTATGGTTTTGGAAACTTTTGCGGGGGTTGACAGTCTGTCAACCCCAGCCTCCCAGCTGTCAGACTGTGACATTTGTCGTTTTCTTAAAACAGCAGGTGGGTTAAGAAAAAACTATTCCTAACAAAGTACATGGAGAATTCCGCACCCACTGAGAAGAGAGGTCTGTTGAAAAAACAAACAAAAAAAAACAATAGGAACTCCTTGACGCACTTATTAATATAAAAGCTCGTTGGCACGTACAGTTTCACACACACATAGCAAATCTAAGACATTTCTCGTAATGAGTGTCAACTGCTGCAGCGCTGAGGGTAAAAAAAACAAACTGATTTATCACAAAAAAAAAAACACATACGATGACTAAAAACCCCAAACCCCAAAATTCAAGCAAAAAAGTAAAACTATTACAACTGTTGAATGATATTTACTTCGGCTGAATTAATGCAGCTCAACATGACTGAATTCAAGAATGACTACCGTTGTTCTATTTTTCATTTCATTTAGCGGCATTTCTGAAATTGGTAGTTGAACTATTTATTTATTTATTTTTTTTTGTTACTCTGATTTCAAGAGAGGAAAGGAGCAGATTTTTTCGGGTGGAAATCTGTGGCTGCTGTTGTTCGTGCTCTCTAGTGTGTCCACCCTGCCCAGGAGGAAGATGTGGATTGTCGAATTGAGCGACGGCTCCCGTTGCGAGAGGCTGAAACACGAGGGCGGAGGCTCTCAACTAGAATAACAAAACTGCTGTGGATGGCTTTCGTCAGAACAAACCCTTTCATACTCACCTAAATCTGTAATAGTAAAACAACAAAAGCAAATATGAGCCCTTTTCTAATGTAATTCAACACAAGATGAAGGATCAGATGTTTTCACAAGTTTGATCGCCCCCAGGGGACAGTTCTGGGTGACAGGCAGTACTAACGTGGAAGAAACCCAGTCGCCAGGATCCAGACTAGAGGGGAGGAGGGCAGGAGACTGAATGTCACCTTCATATCCAACCGGTGGATTGATTCAGAGCCTTTGGGGAGCTGTGGGAAATACCTCGGTCTGACAGGACACACTAAACTAAACAACCAGCATTCCCCTCGGGAGAGCGGCTTAACTGCAAAAAAGCTATGAAAAATGGGCCCTTGGCAACTATTTTACGCCCAGTTTTGTTTCATGCAGCACAGCGGGTGGTGTTTGCATTTCAATTGTACCTTACACGACTCGATAAGATTCTTCCCCGTGTCCCGAAGCAACCGGCTCAAGTCTAAAAATACCGGCCGACACAGTTTATCTGTAAAAAACATGATTCGTCTCGTAAAGCCTCGTGTCAACTTTAATTACGCCTTAATGGGGTATCTTAAAGACGGCTTTTACTGTTGCAAAAATAAACACGGGGTGTTGTACAACATTTGAAAACAGAGATATGGCTCTGGCGTCTGCGGCGCTCAGACATAAATTTTCTGATATACTGCGCCCATCAGGTACGACATTAAAGCTGCTAAAGGCACTGTCAAGCGTTGTGAATCACCCAGATCATCTTGGTATGGTCCAGTATATATCCTGCTAGGAAACCTTTTGATCCAGGTTTACATGTAGATGTCGAATCAATACTTTCAAGCCACTGTCAGAGCGAGCCGGTTTGAGTGAAACAGAAACAAGAAATTATATATGTTGTTGTTGCACAGGAAGTGTACAATGTGAGACATGAGCTTTGCTTTAGTGTTGGTAAAAATCTCTCCAGAGGTTTGTAGTTAGAGGTTTTTCTAAAAAAAAAAAAAAATAATAATAATAAAATAATAATAATACTGGCATACTGAACAGGAGCTAAATCCACTTTCTTATTCTATTTTTTTTTCTATTTTTCCCTGCAATGATGTCCAAGAAGGTACAAGAATCAGATCAGTTTGCAGATTATGGCAGACGAAGAATGTTTAAGAGATTTAAACATAGATTCTGAAGCCTGTGGCAATAACAATGATTCTCTAACAAATGTAAAGGGTATGGATCTGTTAACATTTATGTCTGACTGATTTAATCCAATTAGTTTCCTTGCATATTTCCCTGTGGTACAGTGAAATTAGTAAATCTCATATTCTGCTTTTGTCACCCTCAGCAGTTACATGACTTGACAGTATGGAGGCACTGCACATTGTAAGAGCTGTGCTACTTTACTCTGACTTTTTCCCCATGGCACTGACAGGCGCTAACTGTTAGGACTGGGTTCAGTGCAAGTCTGTCGCCCTGGCGATCATTTCAGCCAAAGAAGCATGGGGCACAAGGGAGGAACAAGAAACTCTGGTTTAAATATTCTTTAACTAGAATGCATTAAGCAGATTTTATAATTTTTCTAGCCACTTGACTCAAAAATAATCACTGAAGGTTGGTGCTAATGAAACCTGAACATATCAATCAGGTTCATCTTGAACTGCTTCAATGCTCCATGCATTGAAGCATGGAGCACCTGTTTGAGCTGCAAGTGTTTGCAGCTCAAACACTTGTCAAGTAAATGCACTTGAAGGAGGATTTGACGAAAAATACAGAAATAAAGACGAAGAAACAAGATAAGCTACCTTATCCCTTATGTGACATCACTAAAGGCATGGCAACACAACAGCCTGTTTTTTGTACAATAGATTTATTGTTATTCAGGAAGAAATAACAGTTAAATACTAAAACAAAGAGTAAAACCGAGCATGACTTGTTCTGTAATTGCCTGAAGTGAGTCTTGTTGTTTTTGAGGAAAAGTCTGACGATCAGCTTTAACGTCCACATCTGATCAGAAAGTGCTGCAGTTTATGAGCTTATATGTGGACCAACACGGGTCATTTGATTGTTTAGGTCACCTCCATAAATAACCGTATAGACAGTGACTTACTTTAATGGCCTCTTGGCTTATTTTTCTTCATGTCATAAGTTGCCAGAAAAGATCTAATCCCGTCGTCTTCGCTGGTATTGATTTAAATACAAACTTAAGCGCAATAAAATGTGAATATGTGCTTTTCCAGACCGAGGCCACGAGGGGAACAGCTCTCACCACTCAGCCTTTGGACAACACAGTGCTGACTGACGTGTTTTGCACGAGATCATTACCAGGTTGTGCCTTATTAACCAGTGCACTAGCCATGTTCACTCACGTATTAGAATGCTTCACACATAAAAACAGCGGCATGCTTGTATTCATGCATAAATCACCTCAGTGGAAAAACAGTTTCGAACTCCAAATATCCTTTTTTTTTCTTCTTGTTTTTAATTCTTTTGTTTTCTGTGGATCCGATCACAAAGTGACATCCGATTATTGTCCGTGGAAAGAAGAGAAACTGCGGGGGGGAATCCTACAAACAGTAGTTGGACGTCATTTTAATTTAATCAGCGCACAAGTCAATTTGATGCCCCGCCAGTGTGCAGAATGAGAGTTTCCACAGTCTAAAACGAAAACTCCTCCAGCGGTTTGAAGATGAAGCGAAACAGAATTTGTTTTTGCTATTTTTCCACAGGAGACCGACACATACTGACAGCCCCGCCGTGTGAAATCAGTACTCATCATCTATGCAAAAAAACCCACCAAAAAACGATGTATTCGCGAAAAGCAATCACTTTGTGTCTGAACGGTGGGCACGGTGGATTTGGCTCTTGTGGGGCCGGGGTGGACATACATTGACCTGAGCAGCTATAGCTCTTTATCATTGGTCCGTAGAGTGATATGGCCTCACACTGGGTTTTCAGGCCGTCCACACAACAGTGGCAGTGTGGAAGGCCCGTCATGTTTGGGAGATGTGGGTTAGTAGTGCATGAAAAGGCATATGCAACATTTAGGCTTTTTACACTGAAACTGCACCAGGAAAACGCAAAAGGAAGACAGAAGAGGCTGATGTTGAAAGCAAACAATCAGCATTCGTGTCGGATGTGTGCTGGAACCACTTCCTTTTTTTCCCTGTTAGTAATTCACACTTACTCATTGTTGCACACGTTTTTGAATGAGACCGTGTTCATTGAAATCGACTGAAAAGGAGGTCAGTGCTCTGCCATGCGTCTGCCTATTTACAGTAAGATCAGGGTAACGGCCTGCACTGCATTGCATGTTTAAACATTTATAGCACAGCTGGAGTTGAGGTTGAGTGGGTGTTTACTATGCCTCAGAAAATAGCCTCAATGTGAATATTTGTGCAAATTGCAGAAATGAACAGAGACAGAGTGGGTGGAATGAACTCGGAGGGCAGGCAGAGAAAAGTTTGGTTCCACGTTTAGGGGAAACGTCGATAGTAAGGTGAAACGGGTCTATATGTTTGTTTATTTATTGCATCTATATTTCATAAACACCAGTTGAAGGGAGTAAATTGCAATATTTGACCAAACTTAGGATTGGTTTTATTTTGATTTTGCTGCACAAGGCAAAGCAATTTTATTTACATAGCACTGTTTTAACCTTTCTTTTCTGCACCGAGGCAATTCACGGGGCTTTACATTAGAGGAACTGAACCCTGGCTGGCTGTCCTATATATTATAGATGTTTCCCTTTTGCTGCTCACTCAGACTAAATGAATCAGTGATTAGCAGAATTCTGCAGCACTTGGAGACAAGCTGTGGAGGCAATGCAGTCATTTGAACTAGGTGTGCTGCAGTGGGAACACATCTAAACCATGCAGGACATTGGGTCCTGACCAGTGTTTTACATGATTAAAATAAAAATAAAGCAAGAAAAAAAAAATTACATCACAGTGGCAAAGTGAGAGAAAACAATGACAGGTTGGAAAACTATTTATTTTGATATTGCAGCTGTTACCAATCAAAGGCAGTTTGGGTTTTAGACTCGTTTTAAAGGAATCTTTGTAGTTTTACAGAAGTTTTTTTTTCTTCCCTGATTGGGGGAATTCTGTGGAGTATTGATTACCACTTATCCATATTTGGATCACGTTTTGGCAGTGCAGAATAGGCTTCAACCAAAATACTTGAGTGGTCTGGAGGGTTGATACAGCAATAACTGGTGAAAATTGTATGAAGGCTGAGTGTCTAGAAAAGGCATTCTAACTGAAATATGTGGAAGAATTCTGCTGTGAAAGAGTGTTACATTTTTTCCAGAATTTAGCGGAATTATTGGCGTTTTCTATTCATTCCAATATGCATAAAAAATATTCATATTTCATTAATTGTTGAGTATATCAGTGTCAAAAGTCATATCCACCATGTTACTAAATGAGCAGAACATTGTAAAAGTTAAATAGTTGAAAGAGCAGAAAAATTGTAGAAAGAGTAGTGAATCAAAAGGTTTGTGGAAAACTAATAAAGTATAAAGAGAAACAGGATCTCAATAGTGCGAATGCCCGCAGCATTCAGCACCAAGAGAATCAAGACCCAAATGGCCTTCCTTGCTCGGTTTCACATCTTGGCTGCAAAGTCAGCTATTTTTTTTGTTTTCCCAATTCTTAGGGCCACAGCGTTCTCTACTTTTATTAACATTTCTAGTGAAAATGTGTGAAAAGCCTAATAAGACATTTTATTATTAAAAATGCATTTGCCAGTTCTGATTAATAAAAAAGTGCACTTTTTTATTGTAAAATTTGGGTCTTTCAGTTTTATTGTTTGTTTGTTTAATCTAATATTGGGGGTACATAACCACACACTACAGTTTTCATAATTCTTAAATCAAAGACTTTCTTTTTTTTTTAACATAGCTATACAGAAACAGAGTATGAACTTTTTTTTCTCCAAACCCTGTGAAACTCCAGAACCTACAGCAAAATGTAAAACAGCGCCCAGTACAGACCTGTCTCTTCATCGAGAAAATTAGAAGATTTATTGGGGAAAAATGAGGACTTAAAATGAAAAAAGAGGCAGTTCTAGACATTAAAAGGTTAAAAAACCTTTCCTCACTGACAATATGTCTGGCTGTCCTTCAGAAACTTCTCCTAAGAAATAGAGTAACACGTTTTCATCGCCACCACAGCTCTGCTTCAACTTGACCACCAAACAGAAATGTCACTTTAATCTCGGTGTCATCAATTAACCCAGAACAGTGTGTTCACTTCCTAATGAGCAAGGAATTACCATCGGCAAGAAAGCACAGTAAACCTCAGATGTGCAATGAACACAACAGTCTTCCATCTTCTGTCTGCAGTCAGACCCATGGGATAGAGGTCTGATTTTGTAACTAGTTGATGATTTAAGCAAGATAGACACAATGCGGTTATTAATGAGTCATTTACTGGGCAGCAGAGAAATTGTGATAGGTTGACTGGTTAGATTATAAATTGGTCGTATGAATTGGTGTTTTTAATTTACCCATCAGAGACTTATAATCTCTTCCGATAAAGACATGAATCAAAAAGGCAAATTGTATGAAATGGTCTTGTCCAAACTTTTCAGTCTGCTGATCTTTCTTTAGCTAGGACTCCATTACAGCAAACAAACTGCGAAAAAAGATACATATTTCACTAGAGCAAAGGAAGCTGAACAAAATACTCACCTCTCCTCTAAGACTTAATCGATGACGCCCATAATGGCGATTCATCTCAATAATGGCCTTCCTCGCTGCTTCCGAGAATCGTGATTTGTTGTTTGGGAATTTATGACTGTTACTGTTACTGTTATGACTGTTGGTTAGCAAATTCTCGCAGACAATGACGCAGGCAGACACGGTTTTAGTTAACGGTTTTAAAAACCTCCCAGTCAGTGCAGAAAAAAGTAATCCTGAAAGTGCTGCGCTTTATGATGTTTTAAGTTAAAAAGCGGCAAAAAAACTGGTTTCATGATTGTGCACATTTCATGAATGTTTTCTTGAGGCACTTTCTAATTTGATTTTGCCACACGTTATATTGAAACTAAGTAACCGTAAATAAAGTTTAGTCTTGTTAGTACAGTACAGTTGTCCTGATATTTGCTCATTTACATCCTTTAGAACAGAGTTTGAACATAGGGTAAAATTATCAGGAAATGGTCCATATCACTAAATACATCACGGCATTGTGCAGTAAGTCATCCATAATTGGAAAATTACCAAACAGGGACATAAGAAAAACTAGGCGACGCTGAATCTGGAGACGGAGGCTTCCAAGAGGCTCACAGCAACACTGAGGGAGCTGCAACTTGTGTTCAGCATGTGATAATGTGGTGTGTTCTCTGAATGCCTAGACTAAGGAAAAGCGATACGAGACGGAAACTTTTTTTGTAGAAAAAACATCCAAGCCAGGTGGAAATCTATCAGAACCGTGTAGCAGAATGTGCTTTGGTCTGATGTAACCAAACTAGAATGTTTGGGTCAAAGCTTCAAGTGATTTGTTTGGCAATGAAACAGTTCAACACGTGGTCTACTACGTTTTCAGTAACACTACATACTGAAAAATTATGGTGGCTGTATTTTACTCTGTGCTCACTTATCCTCAGATGAAGTTTATTTTGGCCATTAGTATCAAGATTCTTATTCATAGTTATGATTGGCATGTCATGTCAAAGATTAGAAACACAGATAGCACGACTCTAGACATATACTTGAAACAGTGTACAACAAACTTAGGTCACGTCAACACGGATGATTTGAGGTACATCTGTAAAAGTGTTTTTGTCTTTTAGTCTGCCTTTCCACATGGATTTGGCATCTTGGGATACCAGAGATAATCACTTTTGAAACCAGGTTCCAGAGTGCATAAATTTGAGAATGCTGGTTTCATGTTTCTGTTGTTGGCCATTCAAGCTGCGTCTTGCCACCAACTGGAACTGCGTACCTACTACAGCAATTTCTTTTTCTGCTGCATCCTTTCGTGGGGATGCATATTTTTCCTTAATCTTTTACAAAAATGACCACGATCATCCCTTAGTTTGAGAATTGTGGTCTATGTTATGGTGGATCGTATGTCAGCCTTGAACAAAGCTGTTCACAAAAAGTCAAGTTTAGACCCTACTCTTCTTTCAGCAGACAGTCCAGCAGCTATACCCAGAAAGATCGTCAGGAACAAAATTGTGAGCAATCTCCAGATACACAAAAGATGAGGACTAATCAGTAATCCCCACAGGCATTTTGAAAACTGTGGGAGAACATGGATTGTGTTGACTGCCCAACTCTTACACAACCAGGGCCATTGCCAGGCTACCACCCTCAAGGTTGGACTGAAATCTTCTCACTTGCACACTTGCAAGTTCTTTCCTAGGAAGGCGGATCCGCTGATTGTTAGAACACAGTAAGGTGATCTACCTCCTTACTGGTAGTGATCATATTAGGAACAACCTACCAATGATTTATTTTCAAACACTTGACAGTCTTCTTCACATCCATCTGCAGTTCCCCACCCAAAACAACAATAGTTTGGATTGAACTCTACTTCCCTTTTTGACAGACTGAATAGACTTCATATGCCATTTTTTTTAAATCCTGCAACTATAGTAACTATCTCTTACCTGTCAGCTGCTTGTGGAGCCAAACAATAAAGGTCCCTTTTTTCAACTTGATTGTTCACAGCAAAGTTTGTGTCACAGCAACAACATTGTCACTGGATGTTGCAACAAGAACCAGTTACCTACTGGCTGCAACCCATTCCAGCCTTAACTGCAGATGAGACCCTACATGTGGCCAATTGAGATTTCCTGTCCCAAACCTTCCTTGTGTGTGTTAAAGCCTTTCCCGGAAGTGTGAGTTAAAGATTTAACCTATAGAGACCTCAATCTGATGTTCCCATGGCTACGCATTCTGTCATACCAGGTCTCTTTGGTGGATGTGGCAAATGCCCTGAACGAAGAACGTCTGCCTTCAGAAATGAATGAATCTGAATTCAGTTTTGTTTTGAAGTTGAAGATATGAACTAACTCTGTTAGGGAAGACAGTTACACTATTTAAAACAAACGCTGTTTTTACAAAAACAAGGCAACATTTTAATGTATGCTTTAGATCTGACCTTGCAAATTAAAACTGTTATTTATCAATGTATGGAAAAAGAGGACCCGGTAGTGTCAGTAACCCAACGTAACCCACACCTTACGTTGAGTATCATTACATTATACATTTGTTTCAGCAAGGATGAACATGCTGTTCTCATTGCACAGCCAAGCAGCTAGTAAAACATTCAAAGCCAGTGTGGCCACGATTGTCAGAATAAGTTGAAACATATCTCAAATTGAACACAGACTGTCCTAAAATATAACCCAAGGTTTTTCTTCCCTTTAAAGAATGAGCTAAAAAAAACAGAAATTTAAAAAAAACACCAGTAGCATCATTACAGGAGATCATCTTCTAAATACATCCTGATTGACGACACATTTCTGAGATTGGTTGAGAGAAAACTTCCATCAGTTTGGCTTACCGCAGATGGCAAAAGACTCCTCGCATTTGGAGACTATAAAAATATTATTGGGCTGTTTACTTTTAACCACCCAGGATGTTTACTGAAACGCCTCGGACTCCAAAAAAATGGGCACACTTAACACCAAGTGCTTTCATCACAAACCTTGTATCAGATGCTAATGAAATGTGCCTAAGAATGTCCTTGCCACTGAATTAAAGCAGACTTTTAGAGAAGACACAAAGGCAGAAAGACAGAATAAAATGTGTGGTAGAGACCGAGAGGGAGGAAAAAGTTTTCATAGAAACTTCCTACTTTTTTTTTCCTCTTTGTGGTGAGCAGAGTGTGTTTTTGCAGCTTCCTCTTCTAACCCCCCAAACAGGAGTACCGTAAAAGGGAGGGAGAAAGTAAAAGAGGGAAGGGTGGCTGGGTGATTATGAGCAAAGGCGTTGTGTGTGGATGCGTGTGTGCGCGTGTGTGTGCGTGGTTATATGCATGTAGAGACGCACGCCTCTCTCCTTTATTCCCTCTCTGCTCTTTAAGGGCTTTACCACTACAACCAACATCCCAAAGCAGGCCACTCACAACATTATCTCTGCTCTTTCGTCTCCTCCAAGACCAGTGCCTGGACTCCAACGGCTTCAAAGGACTTCTCTGGAGGCAAGCAACTTTTTAGAAGAGTGATAAATGTTTGCCGTTTGCTCTTGGCTTTCCGGCCAGAGCTACATGTGCTGGGCCTGAGCGTTGGGGCTACTATACGGCGCAATCCTCCGTTTCCTGTGTGTGTGTATGTTTTCTGTCTGCTTTCACACAAAACAGCAGGAGGATAAACTTACCCCAGGAAGACTCTGGATGCAAACGCAAACAGTAGGACCGGCCAGACAAGGAGAAGTGAAAGTTTTAAGCCAGACTGGAGAAACAGGAGTTGAAACCAGAAGAAAGTAAAGCAGAAGACTTGATTCTCCAGAAGGACATTTCACTACAAGAAACCTTACTCAGCCACCCTAAATAGGTGGAGAAGGCTCCTTCTCCCCCACCCACTATCCCTGGATCCCTCTTCCCTCCTCTCGCTGCACCATGGGCCACCTCCTCTCTCTCACTCTCATCTACCTGGCCTACCTGCTGACCACTGGGCTCGCGTCCCAGCGTCAGCAGCACCGCGTGCAGCACGGCCCTTGCACCTACACCTTCATCCTCCCAGAGGTTGAGCATTGCAAGCCCCTAAAGGATTTCCAGGTGACAAACACGCTGCAGAGAGACTCGCCACCTGAGACAGAGCCGGACAAAAGTCGTTCCAAGGACAGTTTAGCAGAAGAGGAAAGGCCTTTGTGGCAGCAGCAGAAGTTGGAGACTCTGGAGAGCGCCATGGAGAATAACACTCAGTGGCTGCAGAAGGTAAGACCTCAGAAAGTCTTTCATAGAGGGATATCGTCTTGGTGGACATACGATGAACCTATTGTTTTCAGATACATCGTCGATACTGCCATTATCTTTTCGGTAGATATTTGAAGATGTGTTGTCCTGTGATACTATTCAGACCTGTCATAATAAGAGGTAGCAGTACTTCAAGTAAAACTACTCATGGCTAAAGTCCGGTAGCCGGTTGCGTGTCTGTGCCCTTCAGTTCAACTCTTTCATGTGTGTCAAAAGTGCCAATTGACATATCGCTTCAGGTTCCCTTTAAGCGGACAATTTCCTTCCCCTTTTCCCCCCCGTCTTTCGTATTTTTCATTTTCATTCTATATGCCTCACTGAGTCCTGCAGCTTTTCATACCAAAGACCGTAAATCAAAGCAGAGGACCTCCCCAGAGTACGCCGTCTTATTACATTTGTTGACAGACCTGTATTATTGATAAGGCTTGGATTTCCTGGATGCTTCCTGTCTTCACAGTTGGCTCCACTACAATGCTTGGCGTATCAGTGGGTCTCAGTATTTTAAACCCCCATAAGTCATAACTTCCTTAGCATGCTGCAGCAGTCTGAGAGTATGAAGTTCTGCCAATAATGTCTCGCACAGTTAAACCCTCTAAATGAGGCAACAAGTAAACAGACCCTTTTTTTCAATCTGCTTATAAGCCAAAGTCAGCCTAAATCTTTCCAAACTCAATTTACATAACACTGGGACATGTCAGCTGTTTATCTGGAAGAGACACATTTGAGTAGGTCTCCTTACAAGACATTTGGCCTTTGCGGTTCTGTTTAGCTCCGATTGTGGCAGAATAAACTGAAATGATACAATTAGAAGAGGCTTCACAATGGAGTCCGTACAGCTGAAGTCACAGAAAAAGTATTTGCTCATTGTGGATCATATTGACAGAGCGGCCCCACTGCTTTCCACTCATGTCTCCATTTTGGTCTGGACCCTTTGCAGAACATGCTGTTTATGGGGCGCACCAACCCCCGGAATAATTGTAAATGTTTGTGTGCCAGTTTGTTGAGTTACACGGACAGCAGGCAATTATAATGACTTTATTACAGCGTTTCAAATCGAGAAAGTGAAACTTTAGATGTGGACAGTTGGAAGACTCAGGGAGCTAATTACAAATTAATTTTAAGAATATCTGTTTTTTTATTTTTTGTAAATATAGTAAAAGCTCTATCATTTTTCATCTATTCTTCACAGGTTAGCTCTGTGCAATATCGGTTAATTAAATAAACCCTTATTTATTTAATTAACCCGTATTAATTAAATAAATAATACGCGTTACTGTCACAGTAAGTTGACAAAACATAGAACACTTCAGCTCTTATGAAGATTTTGCAAGGCAACGCAATTTTAATTTTGCAATCAACCAAACAAAACTAAAATCTTAAAAATGGCATTTTTGCAAGCCAAAATGGAATTTCAACAGTTAACTAGTTCTGTATAACCTTCCCCGGCCAGCAGCTTGTTTTCTCTTCACATACATAAAAGTGATCGCAATTTGAAAATGATTTATTTGTAAAAGTAAACAAAAAGCAGGATCAAATCTTTCTTCCACTTAACATCACGGTCTATTTCAGGATTGGTCTAACTTATAAAATGCGAACAAAATACATTGAAGCTCATCTTTGTAATATGGCAAACTGTATAAAAAAAAAAGTTTAAGGGATATGAAAACAAGTTATTGTGCTGTTCTGCTTAGCTTTCAGAAAATATAACCTGGAGCCATAAACATGCAGGAAGAAAATCAATATGCCACAAAATAAAGAAAATCATATACCACATTCATTACAGAAACATAGCATGGCAGTATCTCATTTTGCCGTTTTCCGGTTTAATTCCATTTCTCATTATTGTGCCTTTAAAAAAAATAAAATAAATATAATTTGGTCAGTTATGAAGGAAATATGGCTTAAATCCCCCCACACACTCTCACATGCAGAGAAAAAGCTCTGCTGACATATGAAGCTCTGCAGCCAACTTCCACATAACATCTGGAATGAACGCGAGGATTCAAGCCCATCAACAAGTTTCCCCCACGAGGCCAAAGCGATGCATAAATGATCGCACTTAAGGTGGGATTTCCACATAAACATCGCATGACCCCTAAGAGACTCTTTTAGTTATGCACGAGAGTATTCCGACTTTTGACCCCAGACGGCAAAGCCTTTTCAGCACCTCGTGAGGCTCATTAAGCTTATCTGCAAGAGAGCCTGGAGAGAACTGGATAAAATGGATGTGGAAGGACTTCATCTATGCGTGTGTGGGTGTGTGTGTGTGTGTCTCCGTGAAACTTTGCACGGTCTCACTCAAAGCTCCCCCGGGGGCCACTACGACCCCTCTCTGTGAGCGTTCTACCCGAGCCCCTTGAAAGGAAACACACCCCCACACATGCAAAATTAGGAGCGCCCACACTAATCCACCATGTTCTGCAGAGAAATCTCTGCGGACTGTATTAATGCGCCAGATTCTTTCTCTTGTATTTCCAAGAAGAGACCCATGTCCGTTTTCTTTAGGGCTAAACCCCAACGCGCCACCCCCTCATCGTGTCCCCTTGGCCTTCTGCTGCCCTCAAGGGTCAGAAAATGGAATGCGAGTCCGGGTTTGTTGGTGTTTTTAAGAGGCTGTGTGGATTATGCTATTTTAGAAATTCTCCAACGAGATCAAAGTGTCTTGAAGAGAATTTGCAACTTGGGTATTTGTACTGTCAACAATAAAGTTTGCCATCAACTGACATCGTAAATTAATAATTTAAAGAATTACAATCACTAGGTGGCTAAAATTAGAACTGATTACAACAGTTTGATGAGAACGCAAAAACAATCTTATCTTCAGAATTATATAAAAATAAAATCCAAGCACTGAAAATATTTCATTATTTTAAGAAGTTTTCTTTTCAATGTTGGTTAAAACTTTTTTTTCTCCCCCCTTACAATACATATTTTCCCTCATTTCATGGTGACGATTCAGAACATCTTAAATTTAGCTTGCAAGCTATTCATGCAGCATCTAAAGACGACGACATTTGCCCCGGGTTCTAAATGTCTAAATTCTTTTAATCAAAAGAAATGAAAAGAAAGACTAACATTTATTAGAAATGAGTAATTTGACCGACTGAGTCTTAGCATTTTTTATTTGTGTTCAGACACAGTTCAGAAAAACAAAAACAAACCGCAAACAAGTTTAACAACTTCCTGTGGACTTTAAATTATTTCCTCTTTCAAGAGGAAACAATGCTAAACATTGCAAGGGATTAAAAGGTTGTAGGATCTTGTTATTGTTGTTTGTAATCACCCTGTCCTTCATGTGTTTAATTTAGTGAAATACTAAAATTGTTATTTAATATTTTGGTTAAGAAATCATATCCTGATTTTTATACTCGCTTCCTACTTTGAGCCACAAAGCCAAGGAAAAAATTGTTAGGTCTTCTTGAACCTTTATGTAAAACTGGTTTTGAGCTTTATATAATGTCATAACATTTTCTAAAGTGTAGGGAAAAGTAGGAGATTCTTAAAGAGATAAAGGCCCAATTCCAAGGCGACAAATTGCAACGCCATTTTTCTTTTAGAAAAGATATTTCATATTTCTATTTGATATATTCCGCAGTTTTATAACAACTGAAGGTGACAGCGACATCTCAGAATGTTTGCAAATGTCGGAACTGTGTCTTGTTCTGGAAGTCTGAGGTGAACAGTGTGAGATAGGATGGTTGGGGCGGAGTGTACTTCGTTGGACACCTGACGAAGTTCAGTCTCACAAACTGTGATCCGTTTGTCATTGTTGAGGCCTTCACTTGTGTCTTTTGGAGTTTCTGACTAAACAGTTTCTAAGGACTGATGGGTGGATTTTCTTTGATACCGAAAGAAAGCAAGCCGTCTTCTCCTGGACCAGGCTAAAGCCAAAGAGGTGCTGCAGAATCCCGTAGTTTCAGTCTCTCCAGCTGCTTCTTCATTTGACTTCAGCAGACAGACAGGCAGGAGGGGGAGGCAAAGGAAGCACCACCATCTCCCAATTTGGTTGAACACAAACGTATAAAGGCAGAAATGTCCATGGCCGAGGTGGAAGACGAAACAAACAAACGTCTGCTTGACTGGGGACAGGAAAGGAGGACACTGAGCTTGTTCCTAGACTGAACCTTCAGAACAATTTGTTCAGTTTGTTGCCTCTGTCCAAACTTCCATACGTCTGATCTTACTTTTTGTTGAAGCATATCACATTTTTGTTCCTTTCCACACATTTCTGATGTTGCAGATTTTGGTGTAGGAATGTGTTTGTAGGAATGTGAAAAAAACTCTGGTCTCCCACATACAGTCCTGATGGTGATTAGCCAGATGAATGGACTGAAAAGCAAGGTAATAACAAAATTATAATAAAAAAAAAAAATATATATATATATATATTGCCAAAACATTTAGAAGATGGAAGCTATAATAATAACCAAATGTCTAAGATTGTGGAGGCATTTAGTGGGAGGTATAAAAACTTTAGGAGAATGAACATGCACTTTTTGTTTCATTAGTGAGGAAGTTGCCAAACTGAGGTAGAAATACTGAAAAACCAATGCATTAAATCAGCATTTTTCAGTGGTGGCGTTCACCTGTATGCCCGTCTTAACGCGTCTCTCCATCAATCACCGTCAAACACTATAACACCCTGTAGATGTGTTTCTGTCCTTTGTAATTATGGCAGACAGAGAGTGCAGCTGTTGGCTCATGTAATTAAGATATCTCATGATCCAACTCCTCAGATTTTTCCCAGCGCTGATCCCTCTTCTGACCCTGTTAGACACAGTAAAAAATGAATTACATTACATCCCGAAAGTGCTTTATCTGGCCACGTAGTGCGGCCTGTGACACGGCTCCAATTAATGCAATTGGCAAAGGGTGGGGATGAAGCCTATCAAGACTTCCGGATTGAGTTCCAGCACAAAGGCTGTAATGCAGGGGCTTGGACGAGCCGCTGATAGCGGCTTGATTTCGTAAGTCTGATCACAATGCAGGGATTTTTGAGTTTCCAGTGGAGATGGCTTTAATCCACTAAGTAATCTCTTTAGATCCTTTGTTGTGAAAAATATTCTTTTTCCCACTGCAGCCTAAGTTGTCCTAAATTAGTGTAATGTCAGACGTGATTACAGGGCAAGAGCAAAAAGGGACACTTTGAAAATGAAGTGAATGTTTAGAAGAGGATCTAATTGAGAAAGAGAGGCAAATCAGCACTAGTCAAGAGTTAAATAGATATCTCTATTTGCCCAATTGCTTCAGTTTCTCTTTCCATTACATAAACAGAAAAAAATAAAATAAAAATTCTATTGCAGGCTCATATTTTATAATAACCCCGTTTCTCTAGGCTAGATGTTCCTATGTTTAAAATAACAGCAAGCAAATAATTGTTTTCTCATTTGAATTCTACTCAAATTTTGCGGACAAAAACTCATCAGCCGGATGATATTGAGTGCTTTCTCCTTCGAGACCTCATTTTCCAGTATGCGATTTAATGAGTAAAATATGATCCCTTTTCCCCTCAAAAGAGCTATAAATATTAATGCTATCCAGTTGGATGGTGTACTTCACTCTGTAGCAAACAAAATTTCATCATTTACTGCTGCTGGAGTTTGACTTCACTTTGACGTTGAACACACTGACCACATTTTTTTTTTTTTAGAAATTCTATTCACTTTGGTTAGATTAAACTGCAATAGATAAAGTTATTTTTCTTAAGAGTCAAATGTGACAAGAAGTTATACTTCTGACTTCTTTTTCTCTCTGAATAAGAGTGTCCTGTTAAACTCCATGCATTATTCTACTATTTTCTTATTCAACATTATTCTGCTATTTATTTAGATAAGAGTCCCCAAAACGTGTAATGCCCTTTTTGACTTCAACTTTTTCACCTGTTGTCTTTTGGAGCGTCCTACCAGGTGTTTATTTGCCCCATTTTTATGTCTTTAACAGTGTCTAACATGTTTTCTTCTAGGATTTTGCTGTGATTAGCGTGATCCTTTATCCTTTCAGCGGCGATAAGCCTCTTAGTCTTTACTGAAGAACAGCATGTCCACAGCATGATGCTACCACCACCATGTTTCACCATGAACATGATTTTAGGATTAATTTTAGTGGTTAATTTTAGTGGTTAATTTTCTGAAACTCATTGCTTTTTAACTGCTGGCCAAAAGGTTTGATTTTACTCTCATTTGACTAGATGACCTACATTTGCACACTTTGTTGCCCTATATATATATATATATATATATATATAAGTGCATGACCAATAGTTGCGCGATCAGCAAATTCTTCCAACTGAGACATAGTTCTTGGTAGCTCATTCAGAGTTGCCATCATCATGTTAGCTTCTTTAGCTTCTTTTCTTGATTAACCCCCCCACCCCATTTCATTTAGTTTAGTGGCAATCTCTCAATAGATTTGCAGATGGGAAAACATCTCCACAACTTTATCCCTGACTTTTTCGATATGTTCTTTGGTTTTCAAGATACAAACCTTCAAGGGCTTCTGAATATTTATTATGATGTTCTTGCTTGTAATGCGACAAAACGTTAAAATATTCAAGCGATATTAATACTTTGCAATGTAATGGTAAGAGACAGCTCTATTAGTTCCTTAATAACCTGCACATGTTCAATAAAACCACAGTATTTTGTCTTAATAGCTGGAAAACTTCATCCAGGAGAATGTACGCTCCGGTGTGGAGGAAATAAAGAGGTCAACAGTCCACACCCAGACGGCTGCCATGCTGGAGATGGGAACCAACCTCCTCAGCCAATCAGCAGAGCAGACTCGCAAACTCACAGATGTTGAGACCCAGGTGAGTGAGTGAGGAAAACAGGACTGAAGTTGACCTAGAATATCGTGTTTACAGCCAAGTCAAATAAAAAAAAAAAACAGCATGAGTCACACCGGAACAAAAACTAATTGTATCTGTGTTAAATGACTTTTGAGAATATCTAATTAAATGGAAATCAGATGTAACCTGCTGGGAAGCTGTGCGCAAAAGTGCCGGCAGCCGCTTTAATGCAGTTGGTATTTGGTTCCACAGGCTCTGATTGACACAATGAGCTGCAAGTAGTGACTGACAATAAGCCAATTAAAACAAAAAGCTCAGTAGCACAACACAGATGTGACTTCAATCATGCCAGAATTGTTATTACAGATTGGGACATTCTTGTCTCTCCTTTTCTCTTATCATAGTTGATATAAAACTGTACAACCTGTGCAAATATTCAAACTACTTTGTTCCACCCCGCGTTTCATCTGCAACTTCAAAACATGACAAGATCGGTTTTACGCAAGTTTTGATTACGAGATCAGAGGAGACAAATTATAGGATTTGTGATGGACTGAGTACGGCTGTTTATCCCCTAGGGTCCGTTTTAAGGAATTTGCTGCTCAAGATTTCCCTACTTTATTCTTTTATCTTTGCGAGGTGTGATGCGCTTATGGTTTTACTTTATGCCAAATTGTAGGTGCTAAACCAGACAAGTCGCCTGGAGATCCAGCTGCTTGAGTACTCGCTCTTTACGAACCGCCTAGAGAAACGCATTCTCCTACAGACCCAAGAAATCTCACGCCTTAGTGACAAAAACAGGTAAGCCAAAATTGATCTTTTACATGATTACGGGCATCTCTTTTCTAGACTCATGACATCAGCTTAAGTGCATGCAAACTGCTTAGGCTAAAGGTTAATCACAGAAGCTAATTGTGAGAACGCCGGGTCGCACAGTGCTTATGTTGGTGTGGCTACTTAAACTCTTGACTTCCCTCAAAATACCTATTTGAATACCCAGCTTCATAGGATATTCAAATTCCTTTAAAAAGCTAACATTTGACTGTGTACCTTGATTTGAATCCTTCCCTAAGGTCATGATCCTGATCAAAAGAACAAAACCCTGGATACAAAAAACAAAAGTGATTTTCCCTTGTAGACAAACTCTTTTAAGCCTTTGAGAGAGGGTGACTAATACAGTCATCTGGTGAATCTCTAAGTTGCTGTGGATGTGGTTTGGTGCTGTGATTAAGCTAGCTCCTGGCACCTCTCTTAGGACTTTGGGACACATGCAGAATTTGCTATATGTTTGCCATGTGGATGGGGAACAGCCCTAACCTATCCAGAATGAAGGGAAGAAGGACGCCTCTGCTACCTTCAAATAATGAACATATTAGCCGTCTGGATAATTATCTCATGCTACACTATGCATGCACTTTGTCTCCACCTATGAAGGTTTTGGTCATCTTAAAGGTTCGAAGCGGTCAACCCTGAAGGGTTCAGAACTATTTGTTCATTAATTCTACAAACAATTATTTCAACACTTGAAGGGAATTAATGCAGGCTCCAAATCAGAAGAAAACAAGACAAAATATTATGAAAAACTATAACGTACACCAAAGTGTAAAAAATGTCCAGCCCTTCTTCCAGACATTCCCTCAATATAGGTAACAAGGGTGTAAAATAAACTACAAAATTGTAGCAAATTTGCTTGCGTATTGATGCTTGAATTCAAATTAAGAGAGCAATCAAAGATGTATGGCCGCTTCAGAAAGACCGTACATACTGCTCTAATAA
This sequence comes from Micropoecilia bifurca, assembly GCA_903067075.1. Lineage (NCBI taxonomy): Eukaryota > Metazoa > Chordata > Actinopteri > Cyprinodontiformes > Poeciliidae > Micropoecilia > Micropoecilia bifurca. Next base: position 26,308 of record CAEGAF010063586.1, read on the forward strand.
AAAGATGGCATATAAAACCTGCTTTAAACTGTATCCTGTTCTGAATGAGTTCTTGTGTGGCCCGACAGGGATGGGCACGCTTCTCAAGCAGTCATAAACACCAGCCATAAATACTCTAGGAGGAACACGCATTGAAGCAATTATAAAAATCATAATGAAACACCTCGGCAATTCTTAACAGTAGGGCACTGGCATAGAAAACAGTTCAGATCTGCAAACATATGATTAAATGTGCAGTGCTTGTTAGTCAGGGGTTTCCCAGACTTCTCTCTAGGAATCACGGGTCATCTGGATTGAGCAGGGTGAAAGGGTACAAATATTTATTTATTCATTTATTTTTTTTACTCTTTGTATCTGCATGCTTATCATTCCATCCATCTGCTCCATGTGACCAATGAGGATGAGGTGCCCTGTGAGCAGCACCAGTTAGACATTCCCTCTTGCATAACTTCGCTGTGCCCTTTTATGCCTTGTCCTTCGCTGCAGGTGACATGGCTCTGGTGTCTAAACAAATTAATCTATCTTTGGGAAATTAGTGGCAGAGGTGGCTTTGGACACAAAGAAAATAGCAGCAGCTATAATTGTTGAACGCTACCACTGCTGGGGCTTCAGGGCACAGTGGAAGTTTCTGAACTGCTGCCAAACTAAAAATGGGCACAGAAACATGTTTGTTTTCTTAGGCCCTACATATGAAATACTACTGGCAGGAAGCAGATCCCTCTACAGGGGGATGGAGAGCAGGATGCTGGCAGTGTATGCTTTGCATATTAAAATAACAATAACAAATAGCAGAATATCCCAAGCAGAAAATTCTAATAACTCAGGATGCAGTCCAATCCAAAAGGGACGTGCCTTGCACTTTCAACTCCCCTTAACCGGTGAACAGCTGTGGCTCGGGCCTGATCGCTGACCGATCCGCAAACCTGAACGCGCACGGCACGGGCAGTGAACAATTTGTGAGGCTTCTTTACCGCTTTAATTGAGCATTTCCCCCCACAAAGCAAATATAAGTTAGGAGCGATGTAAAAATTGATTTGGATCGATCCGCCACCACCGCATGCTGAGCGGCTGGGCTAAAAATGGGAGACTGTGGATCCATCTGGAGAGTGTGCAGTCGTGTGTGAGGGAACATCGAAGTAGCTTGTTCAGTCTGGGTGGTTGGATTGTTTCAATAAATAACGTTTGCGGAGTCATTAGTCAGAGCCATAAAGATCAGGCTGCGGGGATTTATGATCTTCATTTAGCTAGGGAGCGCCACTCCTGCAGACACAAAAACACACTAAGACACACACGCGTGCACGCACATGTGCTGTCAGGCTGGTGCCTCCGGGCCATGATTGAGCATTTTAGCATGCCGAGCCATCTGCGAGCACCGCTGTGGTACAGGTGTTTATATGATGTTAGCCCAGCGAGACGGTCGTGTTGATGTCTATTAGTCATCCTCATGTAAATGTGTAACTTTGTGCAATATAAGCTTTGAAAGGTAAATGACAAATGGATTGATTATGCACCTGCGCTGCGCACATTTTTATTATTCATCGCAATTTGCATTTTATGAGGACACTTTGCAAAATTGACCTACTTCTTCTTCCTCTTCTCCTTCAGCTTTCTAGAACAGAGGCTCTTAGCGCTGGAGGCGCGGTACGGGAAGGAGCTGCAGGACTTGCAGGGTGAAAAGCAGCAGCTTCAAGATGTTCTGGAGAGGCAGAGTCGCCTGGTCAGCCAGCTCCAGGGTGAGCTCGGAAGCTCCACGCTCAACAGCACCACACTGCAGAGGCAGACAGGCACAGTCGAGCAGATGCCGACAAGAGTCAGACAATGCAATGGTGAGGCCCTGTGGCTTTACTATGTTTGGATCAGCACGTTATTCTCCCATAAACAGACACTGTAAACAATAGACGCAAATGTATGCAAGAGGAGGGATTCCATGTAGGCAATGTAGTGATGGTAATTCCGACTTCAACAGCTTCAAGTAGTAGAGCTCACACACTGTATGAAAATAATAATAATAAAAAAAAACTTAAGTCATCACTGTGTCAACATGTGCTTATGTGTTTCTCCAGAAATCTCCAACATGCCCAAAAAGGAGAGACGCGCTTTCAGGGACTGTGCAGAGATTCTCCGATCAGGGGCGAAGGAGAGCGGAGTATACAGCATACGACTGCCCAACTCAACCCAGGATGTAAAGGTAGAGACGTTTTCATCCTTCAAACCATAAACTATGTTATGCTGCCTGCAGATTATGTCAGAAGCATGCTAACTATTTTCCTTAGGGGGGGCCAGCCAGAGGCACAAACTGTAGAAATTGAAATTTCATCTAAATGCACTGTAGTCTTAGATTACAGCGAACAGTGTGGGCCAAAACTTGAGTAACAAAACTATTTATCCAAACAAAACACATGGATCTGTTCAGCATGCAAAAACCACGCAGTAGATTTGTTTGTTCCAGCGGCCTAAGACAGAAGCTAATTTGTCTAGTCACATGATTAGCCTGTTTTGTTTTGTTTAGCTTGGCATAGCTTGAACGTATACAGCTCTATTTGTAGCATCGCTACGCTAACTCTGTTCAACTTACTTGTCAACATAAAGGCTAAAAATGATTGAACAATTACAGACCACAAATTGCAAACGAGTGTTTAATTACCCACTTTTCTCCTGTATGAAGAGCTTTTTTCGTGCAGTAGTCTGAGGCAGCTTTTCTTCTTATCAAGCCAGAGATAAAAATGAAGAACTTTGTTACATACCATTTACATGCAAATTCATGAGACTATAACCATGAACCAAAACAAATATATATACATATATTAATGGTGGTTGTATCAATGAACAATAAACGGTATAATATGAACAAACTTATTGACGGTCCTCATGGGAGTGGCTAGGCAGGTTGGCCAATCAGATGTCAAGGGGATCCAGCATCCACTATTGTGGCCACGCCCCCGGCATGACTTGCATCCAGATTTTCTCAACTATACATGATTTTCCAATGGAGCAACCCACAGGTGTCTAATTGTAAAATGGAAGGTAACAGATACATGATTTTTAAATGTTTTACAAATAAAATCCAACAAGTGGATTCAGCCCACCTGACAATGCCCAAACTGAATAAGATCTAGAGCAATCGGCCAGTGCACTCAATAAATCTAAGCTTCATGATAGAGCAGCCAGAGGAAAACCGATGTTGACAGAAAGCTGTGAGAAGTCAGTTTGCCGGAAGCCCTGTGGGAAACGCAGCAAACGTGGATGATGGAGCTCAGGTCAGATGAACTCAACATTTAACTCCCAACCTACATGCAAAAGATTATGTGCAATGAATAACTAAATCAATATTTATATATGCAGTATATATGCAAAAACTAAAAACTTTATGACAAAAACATTACTGGAATGTCTATAGTTTTTCTTTGTTGTCACAAGTTTAGACAACTTTACAAATGAGAGAACATAAAAAAACAAAGGAAGGTGCATCAGATGCATTTCTGTCTAAATGCAGAGATTTCATCATAGGTTTTTGTCTTAGTCGTAGCGATTTGTCTTCATTCTCATTGTACCCTGTTTGTGAAAAGCTTTGAAAGTGACAGGTGCATTTTGTTTTTTTGCAGTCAGACCTAGAAGACATGACTTCAGGGATAAAGGAGTTCAAAGCCATTGACCTTTTCTCACAAATATCACCCGACTAAAAATGACATAATTTAATTTGATTTTTTCTCAAAAGACTATGTTCTTTTGCCTCTCGGTTTGCAACACTTCAACCAGTTTTATTTTTTACGTTAATTTCACAGGTCAGTACGAAACGCACACACACACACACACACATGCACTCATTGTATGATGGAATTCAGCCAGGTATCTAGGAGAAAATTCCTGGAAGGAAACAATACCTAGCATGATTTCAAGGTAATTTGCCGAAGCTTTTGGGGCTGAGGTAAATAGAGATGCCACGCCGTGTTACAGAGAGCAAAAATAATAAACAACAAGAGTTTTACGCCCTGCTGGCGACATGGGCAGGGAGTGTGTGTTTGCGTGTGTGTGCTGTTGAATGCAAAGCTGGAGCAGCCAAAGAGGTGCCTCCTCTGATCTGAGGCTGCTGGCTCATGCTAAGTCAACCATGGCATCCAGCGGCAGGCTATCATTTCAGTAAATCGCATCTACCGGTCTTCGACTGGATTTTCTCCCTTAGAGTATAGCGGGGGGTGAAGCAAACAAACAAAAAAGGAAAAAAAAAATGGCCATGGAACAGCTGTTTGTTATGCGTTGCTTTTAGTCTAGTTTACTGTTGGCACCTTGTTTGCCTGTTTTTTCCCACCAAGTTCCTTCTCCTCGTTTCCTGTGGGCAACCAGGTGTTAGGCACTGGTGCCATGTGTTTCCTGCCAACTGGGGCCAGTGTGCGTTTTCCACTGATACAAGTAAGCAACCCCCCCGCTCTCCCCTTCGTATCACCCCCTCCCTGAATCAAGGCTGCTTTCAATCTATGCCAATTCCAATTTTGTTCCAGGTCCAGTGGGCCTGGTGAGGTGGGTGGCTGTAAAAATTGGGGCAAAACAAATTGGCCTATTTTCTAAGCAGTGGGCGATTTTTCTCACTTTGACCAGAGACAAAAAGGATTGTAAATGCAACATTAGCCTCATTCAGATGTGATTTGTATCAGGAAATAAAGTATTTATCATTTGGGTTCATTTTCCTAACCCACTGAGTTCAGTTCAGTCCAAAAATTTTTTGACTAATCCGAAACGGATCTAAACTTTTACACGGCTTTCTTCAAAGAGTTTCTATAGATGATGATGGCTATGTAAGGTTCTGGCAGGATTGGTTTGTATTTAGCACCATCTAACCTCTGTGCCCCTGAAGGAGAAAGGATGCACCGAGCATGATACCTCCACCACCGTGGTATCACAGAGAACATTGTTGGTTTTGTGTGACGTGTACAGTTAGTTATCCACCACATCTAGAGTTTAATTTAGGTCAGAGCAGAAAACCTCCTTGTTCATGCTCTGGCCTCTATGTGGCTTGTGACAAGCCGTAACTTCTTTGTATTTTTTTTTCATTTGAGGTGGCAAGAACGAGATCAGCATTGTTTTCATCACTTCATAGATTTGTCGTTTTGCCGTTGCAATTTTGGGATGGTGGACTGAAGTGTGTTATGTGGTATATTTAAATATGTTGTTTTATAACCTAATCTAGTTTAATCGTTTCCAGAACCTGATCCTTGACGTTTCTTGCCGTGTTCCTTGGTCTTAATCATCTTTGATTGCTAATGTTCTTTTACAAATCTCTGAGGAATGTATTTTTTACCAGGATTTAATGAGGGCTCCCACATACCCGGGTGTACTTCATTCAACGGAGGTCCTCGGGTACTTGAGGTGGACTCGTAGTGAATGTCTGCCGGACACGTTTGCGTCCACGTATGCATATTCTGTGTCACACATTAAGCTGCTTGGAAACAGTGTCCACATCCGACTGTTTTATATGCAACACTGAGCTAATACGGTTGAGAGTCAACAATGTCATTTTGTGGAAAAAATGGAATCAAATTGTGAAGCGCATCTAAAGGAACAGATGAGCTTCCTGCAATACTTATACTGAGGGAATATAAGTACTGTCAATCACCAGCATATTGAATTCCCCTTCTTTATTCCTAGTGGAGTTTAGTTGTTTTATGTTTGGGCTTCTTGTCTTTTGTTTTTTACTAAAGCTAAAAGACAAATTATCTCTTACTCCTCGTCTATTGTCCAATCCCACGGCTGAAAATGTGGGAAAAGAAGGAATTTGTCATAAGAACTGTAAAAAGATCATTGTGCATGGCACACCCAAGTATGTGGGAGCATTTACAAACAAGTGGTGTCTTACTTAATTATGAGATAAGTAACTGGTTGCACTGGATTTTATTCACTTTAACCAAGTTAAGTACCTATACCTATCCACAATTGTCTGCATTTTTATTGTTTAAACAAAGGAACACATGCACCCAATTTCTGTTTAGACCTTTAAATTTTATATTTGTCCAACACACTCAAGTAAAGCACATTGTGAAAAAGCACAATATGAAAAAGTTAAAAGAAGACTTTTGCACGGCAATGTGCTTCCTGTATACAACTAGCAATTGCACATATAGCCTGTGGAACAGTGTGCATCAAGCACAGCAGGCAGAAGTTATATTTTTAATGTTTAATGACACCACAATGTGATTTCATCTGTTAAGAATTCTCAACTGAAACAAGTCAGGAACGTTAACTTACAACTTGACAGAAAAAAAATATGAATATGCACTTCATGTAGCCTTCTGTATGTGTTCATTCAGCATATCTAAAAAGTATGGTCATTATTCAGGATTGTCTGCCCAGGTTTAAAAATGTTGTCAGAAAAAAAATATATTTCCTCTTTATTATTTGGTCATTTTATTTTGAAAGGCATGCAAACACAGGCTCATATTTTAATAATGCAACCTGTCTACTCTCAAATTTCAACCCTGATTTGAATAAGAACAAAATCCACTTTTCTTTCATCAATAGTAATCAGCATTCCAGATTGTAGAGAATTTTTTTTCTCCAAGTCACCATTGCTGCCGACAGTTTTCATGACCTGAAGTGACAACACGGTACAAAAATCCAAATAAAGTGCTCAGAAACAAAACAAAAAACACTTTCCAAGCCTGTTGATTTAATTATACAAGTTTAACCAAGACTGATCCAAGTAACAAAAAGCATTTAATCTTCCACCCACTGGGGGAAACTCACTCCGTCATCTCATTACCAGCACAGGAGGCTGGAAGGCAGCCAGCTAAACACCTCAAATGTCTCAAACAAGTCTAGATTTCCAAATCTGTCACCAGATGAATAAGTACAATTTATTTATAGTTTTCCTTGCAAACACATCTCCATTTGGCAGAACGTGTCGCCAAGAAAGAAAGAAAACACGACTGTAACCGAAAACGCCTCCTCAACCAACCTTTCTCCTTCAACCCCCTCATCCACACCACCAGCCCCACTCCTGGGATACATGAACACACTGGGATGTTAGTTTTTCCACCCCACCTGGGTTATATCATGGTGCAGCACCCTGAAAAGAAGGGATGCACCCCCTCCCTCATTTTCCTTTATGGAAGTCCTCAAATAACAGACAGGCTGCGGTGTGTTTCATTTCATCACATTCTTTTCCTCTCAATAGCGAGCCTTCTGACTGACTAGTCTAGTATAGAATAGTCAGAAATACATTCAATTCACTCGGTGTGTCTGGCAAAAAAAAAAAAAAAATTCCTAGCTCTTAAAATTTTAAATTTTATATAGTGGTGGGACTCGATTTTAAATCTCAATTTTTTTATTTACATTTTTTTGATTAAAATTTTAATTTAATTACAGGGTTTGTAATGGATAAATTGCATTTTAATTGAAAACTGTATATCGACAAAATGAGCTGCATTTTCTACTAAAAACTCCTTTTGCTGCTAAATTATTGAATAAATAGACGTATGAGCTCAACAACAAAGATTTTTTATTGTTTTAAATCTGATATTTAAGTTATTCAACCATCAGATTGGTGCAAAGTGCTGTTATACACATTCAGAGACTGGTCATCATTCATGGAGCTTGTTTGAAACAATTTGTCTTTGGAAATGTGGACTGCGGACGCTAACATTTGTGCCGCTACAACATTTCACATTTGTTTTGCTTGAAAAGCGTCATAGCATAATTTGCATACAACTATTTTCTCTTCCAGAATCCCATTATATTGTTTCTGAAGACAAAAAATGAACCCCCAGTGGACTAATAAAAACAGCTTTGCTACTTATCACTGTTGCTGTCGGACATCGTCTGTGCGTCAGATTTACAAGCGTACCAGAAACACAACACAGAGGATCTGGTTCTGAGACTTTTGTATGTGGGAAAAGAACAATGTAATTAAGTTAAAATCTTTAACATGCCTAAAGTTTCAGTCCTAATTGTATAACATTTGCCACATTCAAAAGGTAGTGCACAACTGTTGATGAGAGCAGATAACACAATCTACTCACAAAAATCACCAATATATAGCAACATTTCTGTTCTGACTCCTTTTACTCTGCTACATCAAAAAAAATCCAGTGGCTCTCAGATGTTTAGATAATTATTAAATGCAGTACATTAATCAGAGAAGCAGCCAAGAGGTCAGTGGTAAAATGCATCAGTGGCATCATGCATTGCTACATTTAAGCAGAGAAATAAGTTAGTCAGAGTCAATAAGACAGATGGAGCAAATAAGAGGACAATTAAGAAAGAAAATCTAGAAAAGTGACAACTAAATTGTTTAAATCAAAACATATTGGTTTGTTAGAATGGCCTAATTCCAGACCGAAAGCCAACTGTGAATCTGTGCCAAGATTTTAAGGTTTGATGTGCAAATCTAGTTTAGGACAAACTCCAAAGGATCTTCAGGTGACAGTAGTTCTTTTACCCAGGTGGGCTCAATACAAACATACTCCACACTTTCAAGATTGCTTTTGTAAAATAAGAAAAAAAAAAGGTACATAAAAGAGTAATATTTTACTTCCACATTATTTTGCACTCCTGTCTGCTAGTCTTTGTGACAAACTGTCAAAAACATGAGGCTTCTAAATTAGTTTGCATCAAAAAGTATCATTATGCTAAAAGACAAGCAGTATTAGTTTTTTGGCATAGCAGAAAGTTGGTTAAAAATAATAATAATAAGATAAATCTCTACTCTCTAACATGTCTGTCGAACACCAAAGAACAGTCTGTGAAAACAGTATCTTTTGGCTGGTAAGGAGCCACATTGTGCCGTTAGCAGCTGGTGGACTACAATGGAACGAGTCTCGCCATCTGGTTTGAGCCAGAACAGACTACGGATCAGTGTTCAGGGTCCTCGGAAAAGGAACAAAAATGATTCAGGCTAGGATTAAATAACTTGTCAGCCGATTCTTGTTGCCCGAAGTCTCTCGGTTGAGACATCGCAGAGACAAAATGTGTCACTTTTCAAAGGAAACTTTATGATGTAGTTCTGCGGCTTATTCATCCTACTTTATTCTACTTTATATTTTATTCTACAGGTACACTAAAAGATCAGACCTGGTTTTAACTGTTTTGGGGGGTTTTTTCTCAGGTGTATTGTGACATGAAGACCAGAAGTGGCGGGTGGACGGTGCTGCAGCATCGAAGGAACGGGTCAGTCGACTTCCACCGCAGCTGGAATGACTACAAAATGGTAGGTGTTCAAGGCATTGAGGGTGCACCGCTATCGTAAGGTCACGTGGACCCTGGTGCTCCCGGCCTGCACAGGAGGTTTCAATAACTGTCCATGGGTGGTTTGGCATGAGAAGGCGTGGGAGAGCGGCTATCCTGTGATCCCAGGTGACCTGTGGTTGTTGTATTTGGCTGCCCTCGTGTTCCCTATCACCCCCCATGTTATTGCACCTGCTCTCGTTCCCCCTCTCTGTGTCAACCCCCATGAACACGCACACACACACGCATACACACACATCGCTCATACACAAACCACTAATGTTTTCCCCTCAGAACTCTATTATTCGTATCAGTCCTCAAGCTTGCTAAAGTTTTCCTGCAAAACAGTCTAAAGTGCGCACAAGAGACCTCAAAGTAGTCCTGGTGTTTTGGCTCTGTCAGACATGTTTTCACACTTATGGCTTTTGTTTTGGCCAGAGCTTAAATTATGTTTTACTAGATGTGACTACAATGCTTTTTTTTTTCCTTTCCAAATGGAACATGTAGTCGTTTTGCTGAAGTAAAGCAGCATGCAGTCCGCTCTGACTGTTAAATTACGCACAGAAGAAATGAGCGATGCGTTTTTTTTTTTTTTTTTTTTGACTGGATGCGGTGTAGTTATGAGTCGGCACTGACAAATCAACTGCAATTGGGTTTGCAAACCCAAAGAGTGACTCTCAAAGAAATAACAGTTAAAAAAAAGAAGAAAAAAAGACTTGAAAACTTCTTTTAGGGACAATATTTTTACAAGTGGATGATAAACATTTGACTCCAGCTGGGGGCGTGGGAGCCCAGGGGCCCCTGTAGATGGCAGATAATGTATGCAATAAAATGCTCTGCTGTTTTAGACTTTGCTCCATTTTCTCAGAAGCTGTGGTCAGACTTGGTCAAATGTTTGCACCCCGGGGTTCTAGTCAGGTGATAAATGCTTCACACCTCTTTGCACTACATCTTCTTACAGTCAAAAGCAACAACTAAGACAAAGTGTGGCAGCCAGACGTGTAGTTCCAGGAATTAGTCCTAGCCCAATAAACATTGTACTTTACAGAGACAGATGTTGGTTATTAAATGTTGTACACTTGCACTGCACGTGCAAAGAGCTGACGTACTTGCAAAACCCAACACATCATCCCCAAAACGTGTCAATTTAAGCACTTAGGATAAACAATGCAGAACATTTAAGCAGTGTGTGGTAAACCAACATATAGCTAATTTTTGTTTTTAGTACGGGTGTGTCAAGTAATCGATTTGCATAGGAATCGTGACTCTTTTTTACTACAATTGAGAATCAGTTGAAAATATCCCAAAGTCATAAATAAAAGACAGAGAGATTCGACCGGCGCTGTCTTTGTTGAAGAGAAACATTTGGACTAATTTAGTTTTTCTTTTCCGAACTCCAGGGAAGACAGACTTTGGCATGAGCCTTGCCGTTTTGAAAGGTATGCAAAATGAAGACTAAGCGGTTCAGGAACCCCACAAATGCACAGAGCCAAGCTACAGCGAACTAGCAGGACACCACACCCTCCCATAACGAGCTCTGTGCTGTGTGATTGATCTGAAGGTCGTGGACATGCTTTACGCTCAGACAGCAGTGTTGATACTCCGCTTCAACTACGACGTGAATACTTTTCACGTGAGGAATGTTTAACTGGGTGATTCTTCACTAAATAACTAAAATGACTCTCCAGAAGCTACAAACTCCTGGATGGAAACTGCAACATCGTTGTCCATGGAATAGGCTACCTGCAAAAATGTGTGTCAACCTCTCTGAATCCACTCCTTAAGAGTAAAACGGAGGATTTTCAGGCAGTGGAAACACTGTGTCTCCATTTGTCAGTCCTCCTTGCAAAACCGACGCGATTGTATCATGAGGATCCTTTGCACACTTATAGATTGAAGCAGAAAACATTATGAATAAATCCTGAATAAAATCCTGGCCCAAAAAATTAAAAATCTGAATAGAATTTAATCATTCAATTAAACTGAATGATTACATTCATTCAATTTAATCAAGTAAGACTCCCACTCCTAATATTTAATACTTAACTTCCATATGAACATATCACTTTTCAAAAATGCTACGGCAAATTTCTTTCCACTTTTATCAACAAGATTGCTTTAGCTCGTTAATTTATCCACAGTCGCCTTCTTGTTCCACGAAGTTGATTTCTGGACTTTACCCTCGCAGCACCTCCTGTCCTTCTGCTAGCCGTTCTGCTGCTGATTTGCTGATGGCTTTGGGATTATTACCCTGTTTGTCTGATCCATTTGCAGTCAGGCTTCAACTGTCAGACAGATGGCCCCATATTTGACAGCGAAATGCTTCGGTATATAGAGGAGTTCATGTCCGACTCAGTGACTGCAAGGTGTCGGGGTCTTGTGGCCTCAAAACAAGCCGTCCGGCCTGCCTCCCCTGCTGCGCTTGACAGTTGGTATGAGGTGTTAGTGCTGAAATATTGTCTGGCTTTTGCCAAATGCACTCCAGCGAAACGTCTCTACTTTTTGGCTCATCTGTCCAAAGGACATTCTTCCAGAAGTCTTGTGGTTTGCTCAGATGTAACTCAGCAAAACTTGGGCTGCATTGTTTTATTTTTAAACAGAACAGACTTTCTACTGGCATCCTTTCTAAACAAGCAGTACCTATCCAGACATTTTTATTTTTCACCCCCTTTTGTCAGGACACTTTCTGAACTTTGCAATTCAGCCTGATACCTGAGGCCTGTAGACTCCGAAATTCGGCTCTTGGGCTTTTGATTGAGCATTGGTTTCTCTGATCTTGGTGTAATTTTGCCAGCACGCACTAGTCAGTGTCTCCAGTGTTTTAATATTTTTCACTTTGTTTTACCACTTCAATCACTGTTTACATTTTAAGACAACAATAATTGTCTCTCAAAGATCGTTCATGATGCCCCCAGTCACCTCACCCACCTCTGATTCTTTGGCAGGCTCCCACGTTTTCATCACTCAAAGGTATTTTGATTTACAGCACATACATGTGACTTAGTTTAAGAGTGTTAAACAGTTTCCCCTCATCTCCTCTCACTCATCCCTCTATCTTCATTGTACGGAGCACAAAGTACGTAAAGCTCTGTTCTTTTCTTTTTTTCTTCAGCAAATCAATTCAATTTCCTCCTATTTGTTTCACAAAAGTTGCACTAATGACCCGAAAATGACGTCACGCAGCACAATGCAGACATTCTGCCTGTAGCCCCCAACAGAACGACTTCAAGAATTCATTCACCTCGACTGAAACAACAGGGGATTGGCTATAGGTTTTTTAATTATTATTATTATTATTATTATTATTATTATTATTATTATTATTATTATTATTATTATTATTATTATTATTA
>CAEGAF010063590.1:0-38729 GCA_903067075.1 Micropoecilia bifurca
GTTCACTTCATCTATTCAGTGTCAATTCAAAACAAGCCATCTCAAGGCACTTTACAAAACAGAAGCATTTCACTATTAAAATTGGTTAAAAACATTATTTAGAATCATTAAACAAAGTGAATCTTTGTTTCTGAAATATTTTTGAGCAAATATAATATTATATGTATGGATGGAGCATTCCTCCATCCATACATATGTCATGTTTGGCTTTAACCTTCTCACCCACATGCAAAATCAACAAGCCAGAGTTTGGTAAGGGTCTTTATTCTCTTTCTTAAAGACAACAGACAAGTCTTCTTATCCTTCTGGAGGCGATAGTGATGTGCAATCTGAGGTTCCTGGAACGAGAGCGGGGTTACTGGTAGCCCAAACAAGATGGTCAGCGATGCAGAATGGTACAGCTCACTTTAGAACAGTTTAGGTAGAAGCATGGGGGAATGTGTCCGAGGTCCGGTGTGGAGAATGGTTTGCGGAGAGGTGTGGGGAGAACAGCGGGAAGGCAGGCTTGCAGGTAACATCCACAGGAGGAGGAAGCAATAGAACCTGATCCAGCTGGAAAATCCAGAGACAGACCTAGAGGCAGGCAAACACAGGAATATGAGACCACTGGAAAAATACTGGAGAAACTGATCCAAAAACTAGTACTGTAAGCTACAAGAAAACGGCTGAGAGACTACCAGTGCACGTTAATCATCCAGCACTGAGTGAAGATTCTGCTGCTCCTTTATCCCCAACACTGATAAGGCTGAAGAGATCCACCTGTGCCCAGGTTCTTCACCAAGATCCTCGCTGGAACAGATGCATCACTCACACTCACACACAGGAACCCTGACATCTTATTGGCTTTTGGTTTTTTACCATTTTAGTTTTGAGGGCAAAGAAATAGAAAGAGGATGAAATTGACTGAAAATCTATTTAATGATGGATAAAAATCGAATATTTTGAGGACAAATTTTTATTTAGGTATGGAGGTAAAAGTACATATCTCTCTCACAAGATAAGACAACATTACCAGATGGCTGGTTAAAACTAAAGACTTTAACAGTATTTTTGAGGAACTGAAGAATTCCACTTTTCTCTATTAGCTCTTTGGTCCTGACAAAAGAGAAAAATATTTAATATTTATGGCCATGGTCATTTTTTGATGTGGATTAGGTGAGACTAATGAACAACAGGCTCTGGGGGAAAGCAAGGAGAAAAAACAAAGTCTTTTGCATGGAGTGGTAAACTAAAGACAAAAGGAAGACAGTAAGTAACAATGAGCATTACTAAATGTAAGCATGACCAAGAAACAATGCAACAAGTAAAAAAAACCCCACAGAAATAAATGATAACCATAAAAGAAAGCAACCAATTGTTAGTGCACACGACAAAAAACAAGCAAGCACTAAGGACTTTCAACATTATAAAAATAAAAAAGCAAACAAAAACCAAACAAACAAGAATTATGACTGTAGTTTTGTCCTGATGCCACTCAATGAAAATACCGGAATGGTAGTTGCTGCAGAATTATTCTCAGTTTTGGCCGGTTAAATTATTTTGAATTTTGTACTAAATCCAGTCCAGAGTTGGCCATTAAATAACTGAACTGCCAACATGAAGCTACCACTCAGATGGAAACTTTAACTTCAGCATAACTGGGTTGTACGGCACTATTTTTGTTCAGTGCTTAGACTTTGCAAGTATTTTGTCAGTCAGTGGCCCGTTTCAGATCCTCCTTTTATTCTGCAATCTACACACGTTTAAGACATTTTTAAATCGACTGAAAGGTCTCTTCATGGAATGGGGGTTGAAACTAATCCACCATTTCTAATTAGTACCTCCAGATCCACCTCAAGAGGTAGTTATAACCCCGTAACCACTATGCACTGTCAAGGATAATAATGGAAAGTGGAAAAAGTGGGACGCAGCGTAAAGGAGATACAGCAGCAGCTGTTCAGTCCATATGTGCACACAGATTGTGTATGTTTTATCATTGTCCAGTTTCCATCTAATCAATAAGAGAATTTAATTGAGATAATGCCGGTCTGAGAAGAATCCACAACAGCTTTGCTCGCATCTCATAAACTACTGTTTTTCTTTGTTGAAATTGAGAGTCTCAATCCTTTACACAGCTGTGAAGCTTCAAGTGCACGCAATAATAATATCTTACCCTCATTACCTCCAACTAATAACAGTGTTGTGATCTGGGTAAAACACACACACACAAAAAAAAACACTGACAGTTTCTAAAAATGAACGAGAGATTTCCCTCTGCATAATTCAAAGAAACTTTCACAAAAGAACCCCATGAAAAAAACACAATGATTCGAAGTATCCCGGAGCTTACGCAAAAAAAAAAGAAAAAAAAGAGAGAGAACAAAAAGAAATGAAATGACAGAAATTAGTCATGTTTACCTCGGGCCTGCAGAGTAATTCTCTATCTAATTCTCTTTCAAGCCTGGCAGGTTTGGCATAGAATCCAATCATCATTGTCCATTTTGCTTGTGAAGAATAGCAATTGCAGAGAGAGTGGTGAGGGGCTGAAGGCTTGTTTGCTATACAGTATTAAAATATCTCAGTGACTAAGAAGAGGAGCAATGTTTCATAAATACAGATCCCGGTTAGGTTGCTTGTTATTTAAGAAGCCTTCCAGTGAACTTACAGGGCTACAGGCTGCTCTTCCCAAGGGGCATGAGGTCAGCACCAAGTCCGAGCAATTTCCCCCTAATCCACTTTAAAGATTAATGTCAAATCATGCCAGTCTGTGCACGCTATTAGCCACCAGCATGACCTTGCTGCAGGCTGTGTGCGTCTCCGCTTTACACGCCGCATGCATAACTGTGCATGTGTGCTTAACAATAAACATGTAGGGTTGCCCCCCTTGAACTGCGAGGACACACGCTGACCCTTGAAATGAACATGAAGAGGCACATTTGTATTGATATAAAGAGACATGAACAGATGTCAAAAACGGTTTACTGTAAACTGGTGAAGTGCTTTTTGTTTTGTCACCCATGTAAGCTTCATAAAATAAATATCGCATTCTGAATTACAATTAACCGCCGTCTTTCACTTTTCACAAAGTAAACTACAAATTTCCTTCATCATTGCTAACGTCACAAGGCAGTTTAAACTCCAGAGTGCTGCTGCCAAAATGAACTGTCACCGCTGATCAATGCTATCCATTATTTTCCCTCCTCTTCTTTGTGGAACATTATTGCAAATCTAGACAAGGAGAGAGGTGTTGTGTACTTTGGCGATTCGTGCTACTATTCATCATGTGCTGCAGAAGGCTGGTAAATACAGTGCCTTGAAAAAGGATTAATGTCACAAGAACAGATTTTAGCATAGTCTATAGAAATATTAGTGCCAAACCAACACAGAGTCCTTTTATGAAGTAGACAAAGAGAACACTTGGTTTTTAAAAAGAAATCTAACAATTGTCACATTTAGAAGATTAGTAAACAAACAGCATCATAAGCCAAGTAACACAGTATACAGCATGGTTGTATTAAATTAGAGTGAATTATTACAACCATAAAATGGTTTAGAATCCCAAACTCAGGGTTTCTAAGCCAATATCCAAAGCTTTGAACGTCTCACATACCACAGTTCAACCCATCATCTGAAAATAGAAAGACTAAGAGAGAACTGCAAACCTGGGCAATGAGAACAGCATTCAGAGAAGCAGCCAGGTAACCCATTACAACTCTGAAGGAGCTGCAGAGATCCACAGCCCAGATGAAAAACTGTTGGCACGGCAACTATTATTCAGACACACCACAGTTCTGGCCTTTGCGATGCGATATTGGCAAGATGAAAGTCATTGATAAAAGAAAGTCATGCAAAGTCTTAGCTGCACAGCATTAGCGTCTGGATGAGGACCCCCTTTGCAAATCCACAGCATATGCTACAACATATGTAAAGATGTTTATTGTTTATTCTCACTTTTACTCACTATTCAGTTATTATTATCATAAATATTGCCTCATGCCTTCTGATTTTGTTGGCCATGAGCTCTTAGGGCTTTTGGAGCAGCATATTCCACATCAAGGCTGGCAGACAGACCCTTTGGTCTTGTTGTTTTTGCATTTGCAATGTTGGTTTAAGGAGCAAAGCAAATTTATAAATTTGACTGGGAATCAATCAGAAAGATGAGCATGTCGATAAACTATTTTAACTTTTATTTCATAATATTGAGTCAAAAATTAATTCAATTTTATTATCAAAATTTGTGATGCAGAAAACAAAAGAAAATTTATCTGACAAACTAAAAAAAATGTGATTTTTTTTTTTTTGCATTTTGCATTTTTCTTCTCGTCTCCTTCCAGCATTCAGTGGTCTCCTACCTGGTGGCCCCTCTACTTCAAAAACATTGAGTGAATGTTTTTTTTTAACTTTTCTATAACTGCATATCAAGAATAGTACAGAGAGCAAACCAAAATCCGACTGAGAATCTGTTGCAGGATTTGAACATTTATGTTCCCCAAAGCTTTCCATTACTGATGAATGAACTTGAGCAACAAAAAAGAATCAGGGGGAAAATATCTGTGTCCATTTTTGCACAGACAGATTCTAACATTTTTGCAGCTGCAATTGACAGAAGAAGTGGTTTAACTAAGGATCAACTCTAAGTAGAAAGGCTGAACTGGTATGAAAACTTTTGCAAGTTGCTGTAGGAGAACAAATGATTGACTTAGGAAGAATGGATTATGATATTTTTATGCTTCACAAGTTTTTGTTTTAAATCTGTAAATTATTTTCAAGATAGTGTGGGCCATCTGTACATATTATCATGCATATAACCAACTATATATACCAACATACATGGGTGATTGATTTAGTGAATTTCATATAGTAGATTTCAGTATCACTGGCTGCTAATTAAAAGCCTCAAGTGAATAAGTCACCTTAATAGTTGTATGCAGTATAATTTGTGCTTATATTTATTCATCCAAGAACCTCACTCTCCAACCAGCATGAATTTATGAATAATACACCTTTTTCATCAGCCAAGAAAGGTCAGTAACCAGACAATAAGCCAGTCAACAATAACAAGAAATGAATCCACAGAATGGATTCATCTGACAATGTTACAAACGGTGCATTTCAGAACTGGGCCTCCAGCTTTTTGTGGCAAGCATGAGATAACATCAATATTTATAGCCGGGGTCTGATGACATTATTTGTCATCCAGCTACAGTATGATTCCCAATCCCTCAATGCTTTTTAAACAGATTGCAGTGGCAATGTGAGGGCAAACAAATGGCAGCAGGCCAAGTGATGACCCTGCACTGATGGATGAGACAATGGGTAACCAGCCTGACGCAGCGGCCAGCATCACAGGAGATAATTTGTTGGAGCTTCAACACAACCAGCAAAGAGAATGGTACTTCTCTTTGCTGGTTGACAATGCTGTCATAACATTTACTTTGAAAAGAGATGCTCTGTGGATTTTTAGTTTATTGTTCCATTTTTGGAGAGTGACTCGATCTTCACTTGTTTCATTATACATTTTTAACAGACAAAAAAATATTCACTTTATATTATCAAAAATCTGAGTAGTTAAAAAAAAGATCTCTCTTCTAAAATAGCCCTTATTGAGATTAGTTTTAATTAACAAAATGGATTTATGGTGAATTTTGTGTGTGTGTGTGTGTGTGTGTGTGTGTGTGTGTGCGTGTGTGTGCAATACCATAAATAAGCTTTTTAACAAATCTAAAACTGGTTAGTGATAATATTTAGTAATAAAGTCATCGTAAATGCTGCAGCTAAAATTTAAAATTAAAGTGTATTTTTTCCTTAATATTTAATAATCTCTTTCTTTTTATGATTTTTCATGTTTCCCACATTGTTGTGTGTTTCAAAACAAGTTTCAAATAAAATAGGTTTAATAAAAGTTATTAAAGCTACCTTTCTCTTAACATTGACAGATTTTTTAAAGTATGACAACATGATATTGACTTTATTTTTCAATGAAGAACAAAACTGAAATATTGCTGCATTTATTTATTTGCTTGTTCATTTTTACTCACATTGACCAAATCTGTTGTAGATTAATGGCTTTCCTTAAATTTGAGCTTTGTCAAATGGTTTCCTTTCAAATTGTTTCTGATCTCTGACTTAAGACAGAAACTGCCACTTCCATCAGGTGAGTCTGAACAGCAAAGGAGTAACTGGAAAGATGCCAAACAAGACTCAATGGACATTCAGAAAGAGTTCAAGGACATTCAGATCATCAGACCACTGATGATCAGAGAGTTTGGCCATCTGCTACTATTTGTCTCATATTTTAAACCAGTTAAAAATTAGCATGTGATCCACACCAATGAAGGGAGATTGGTATCATTAAATATGAAAGAAATACTACTTAAATCTAAAACATTTGTAGTTTCAGTATTCTACATACAAGTCAGACTGAGTTAATCTTTGACAAAAAGTTATTTTACCTTTATATAAAACATAAAAACAAGTTGATCCATCAGAGAATTCGGAATTAAAGGGTGTGTGTGCTGTTATAATAGTACAAAAAGAAAACATACCACTTGATTTTTGTTAGAATTTTTTTAAAAAGATAGGTAAGGGAAAAAAAATCTAGTTGAAATAAACAATGTTTTTTATTTAATCTGAAGCTCTGGATATTTTTTTTTACAATACATAAACAATTGTTGACATGCATGGTAACACCCATAATGTAATAAAGTATTATTATTATTATTATTATTATTATTATTATTATTATTATTATTATTATTATTATTATTTGTGGGGGGTAATAACATAATGTCTGTGAAAGTGATTAAAGAAATAAATATTCAGGTCTCAGTGATTTAAATCATTTGAACATATAATTAAAGCTATTATGTAAATAAACCTATCTTTTCTAACACAGTCCATGTCATTATTTTTCCAACTTCTTGTAGAAAGACAAACTGCAGTGCACTCCATATAGACCATCTACAAAACCAAATCACCAAGCGGTCATCGTGGATGTGTTGAAACTACATTTCCCACAACACACCTTACGTTCATTTCCCAAAGTCCTTTGCGTTGAGACAGAGAAGGTCGCGATTAGCAGCAACAGAAGCACCGTACTGACGCACGGAGTAAACCAGACAACAATTATGCTGGGTCAAGCTGTGAGGCGATTCGCTACATCTGCTGTGCGTTCTTCACACTATGCTGAAGGACCAGGGAAGGTGAGTTTATCTCCTAAAAATACAGCTTTGTTTCAAATGAGACTTGGCCCTGTCGGTGTCCGAAGCTTGGTGTTAGCTAAGCTAATGCTAACAGAGGTCATGTTTAATTGACAAGAATATGACAACGCTATTGAAGATAACAAATAGTTTTTGATACAACTTGCGCACATTAAACATCATTTAATTTGAAATATATATCTAGTGTGGTCTATATACATTTAATACTGTTATTCTATGTATATATCAAGCTAACAGCTAGCAAACTTATTCTAAAACCGCCTTCTTAATTTATGATACATGCTTTGTTATAATATTTCATTTGAAACGTGGATGTAATTAAAGGCACAAGCGTTGATAGATTTCCAAAATTGATTGTTTGATTTTTCATCTGACTTCTTTTTTTTCTTTTTACTTCCGGTAAACCGTTGCAACAGTTAAGGTCAAAGCCTTAGATAAAATGACACGAACCGGGAAAAAATACTGACACGCATGATTCTATATATATTCATAAAACATAATGACTACAAAAATGTGTGCCTTGTTTGGAAATCCTATTTGTGGCCCACTTTTAACCCTTTTTGTATCGCAAATATAGGTAAACTATAGAGCGCTAACGTCGACAGAGAAGAATGGAAAACATTTATTGTCCCTCAGATTAACTGAGATTAACAGTCGGAAATTCAGATTGTTAATCTGAATTTCCGATTAACAATCTGAAATCTACCTTGGAGGCATATTTACTCCAAGGTAGATTTATAACAGAACGCAAGAACAGCAGACTGTATAGGAAGTGTACATTTATTGCATAAGGAGAAAAGAGTGTGGATTTATTAAAAATAGCTGATAAACTAGAAAAGCGCAGCTAAAGTCCAATTCCCATTGGTAGGTTAAAAAGCCAAAAGCATTATTAATACTTCTAGAGTGTGATGATTGAAGAGGTCTTCTGCCTTTTTACTGTTGGACATTTTCTTTATAGTGAAATCAATACAAGCATATCTTCAAAGCATGTCTGTCTAATTTGGCTTCTCTCACATTCTTATCTGCATTGCTGGCATCACAGAAAGAGCCAATCTTTGTGTAACATTACAACATCATAGTGACCATATATGGTTTTTAATGTTTACATACACAAGTTTATTCTCAATTACTAGAAGCAGCTTATTGAAAATATTTGTATAAATTTACTTCTCTCAAATCCTTAGTGCAGTAAGCACTTATAAATGGGGGAAAATGTGTTTAAAAAAAGGGAAAATGTGATTTCCAGATATTGTAAGAGCAGTTTACAAATAAGTACTTTGACCATAGATTTCAACTTGTCTGGGTTTTTTTCCCCTCACAGAACCTTCCCTTCTCTGTGGACAACAAGTGGCGTCTGCTGGGCATGATGGTCGTGTTCTTCGGCAGCGGCTTTGCTTTCCCCTTCATCGTTGTCAGGCATCAGCTCCTGAAGAAGTGAAATGGCCCAATGTTGCTACTCTGCCTCCGAGGTAATTATGCCTGCCATTTTGATCCAGCATATCTGCTTTTATTAAAATGTCAGGATGATGTGGCAATATTGCTTGGTAAAGTGGGCCCTGGCAGTCAGGCTTTTCCCTGCACCTCTTTAGCCTTTCACTGCAATGGCATTTCTTAAATATATTACCTTATGCTTGAATGCAACAGTAACAGATGTCAAGTGGCAGCAGTATTGTGCAGATCAGCTCCCACTCAGGCAAATTAATGTGACAGTTTATTATAAACGTCAGTGTGTATCAGGTGGAATCTGTTTTGAGGTGTTGTCACATTTATCTGCTCTGGTGTTTACTAAGAAATTGCTTTTCTGACATCAAGATGTATGCAAGTCATCTTATCACTTTGTGTCCCGTTTTTCCCGCAGGTTGTCAGCTGGAACACATTTATCCATCTGTGTTCAATCTGTGCAGAAGAATGGGATTCACTTATTTTTGTTTGTAAATAAAGTTACCTTAAATTTGAATGTGTCTTTTTATTTCTTTCTTATAAGACATGGATATGCCATTACTTAGAAAAAGTTGAATCCATTATTAAGTGAACTTAAATCCCTTAATCGCTGAAGTAAAATCTTTTGTGGATCAGGTCCAGGAATACAGAGAAATATATTAATTGAGGGAAAATGGCCTACAGTGTTAAATGTAATGTGGGCTTGTATGTAGAAAATAGCAATGCTCCAGATACCTTACAGATGATTTATGAAAGTGCTACGTCTAAACATCACTCTTAAAGTAATCGTTTTCAAAGAGGATGAGGTGGCTCACCTGAAATTTGTGTGAAGGTCTGAGGACTGACAGGTATTATTTCTTCGCTCTGCAGCTAAGCTTGGATAACCTTTTTCAGTTCAATTAACCCTGTTCTTCTAGGTATAATTATCCAAGGGCAAAGTATTAAAACGGGGTGTTTGTACCTGCTGAGTTGGTGCAGGGGAATAATACCTGAAGTCAGTTTTTAGCAATCAGCCAAGGTCAGTTTTATTTTAGACTTTGAAAGCAATTTTGTGCTTTGTTTTGTATGGCATGTGGTGATAAGCTTAAGAAAAAAAAACTTTTACAGATCTATTCTAAATTGAACAGCATAAATATAATATGTTGACAAATTATATTAGCAATTTAAAAAATGAAACTGGTGTAAAATGTTTTGTGTTCAGTGATGCCCCACAAAATCCCACTAATGTGACTAGGACTGGCTCTGGGTATATGCCATCAATCAGTTTGTATGAATTCCTGCATTAGTGTGGTATGAAGGAAATCGGCCCATGTCTGCCAAGACATTGGAAGAAGCCTAGTTTGCTTTACTAGTGACCTTTGATGAGTCTTCTCTGCTTGATGAAAGTATTTTTTGGGTTTTAGGATCAGGTGTCTTTGGCCAACTCAAGCAGACAGACAGTTGATACTTTTGGCAGTGTAAGGTGCCAAATCCTCCCAGAAAATGTTATAACCTTTAAAGAGTCTTTCAGCAATGTGAAGCAAGGAGTGCTCTAAAATGTCATGGTAAATGGTTGTGATGACTTTAGATTTGATAAAATACAAACTAGAATCAGAAGATGGCTCAGCTTTCCAAATCATACTGAGGGTGGAGACTCCATTCTCTACTTCATTCTATGCGTCTCCATTCTTCTACACGGTTTCTGATTGAGGAGTGGCTTGACAGAGGACATCCAACAGAAGTAGTCCACATACTGGGTTTATCTGTGGTGAACTGTCAATTTTTGCAAATTTATATCTGACATAAATGTTTTGAAGGTGACAGTTAAGGGGGTAAAGGTAAGACTCCAGCCTCAGTCATCACTTTTGTCCTAGACTTTTAAATGGGTTCGCATGCTGTTGCTTGTGCACCTTTTTTCTAGCTATACATTTTCCTTCCACTCTGCTTTCCATTAGAATAACTGCATTCAGTCGTATAGAGTAGCTGACGTCTGTTGTGGCGTACCTTTGTCTGGGGTCTTTAAATCTGTTAATAACTTTGTTCTGGAACGCTGTCATGAGTTTTCCCCATAATTATGTTGGTCATAATATTTGTATATTGAAAGTCTAGTTTTATTGATCTGGAATTGAATGGAATTTATAACTGAATTTCATTAGCTCTATGACATAGTCATCAACATTAAAAGAAATAAGTGTTTGAAATGTATCACTGTGTTTTATGAAAATACATGAGCTCCCACTTTAAAATCTAATTAAGTAAATAGGTAACAGTTTTGATGATATTCTAATATATTGAAAGAGTCCTGATTTTTCAGTGTAACCTTCACACTCAGTCTTAGGACAAACAACTCAAAGCGTGTAGTAAAGCTGTCAGGTGGTTTTACACGCTGGCATTTTTAATGGCATGCTGTTTATGCCTGTGGGCGTTTATAGAAAAAAAATGTATTCAGATCATGCAGCTTTTGCTAAGTGATGATGACGTTAACAGGCAGATACTGGGGTTGATGGAGGGTCAGTCAGGACTTAGGTGTGATATTTCCTGTATGTATAATTCAGCAGTGGGGTGGCGGGGCTCACTTTCTTTTTTTATTCGACGATAAAACATCACAAAATGGCACATCACTTTGGGGAGGAAAAAAAATACAGATCCTGAAACATTTAAACCTCCCAACCACATCAGCGCCTGTCGTGTTTAAATATACCCCAAGGTGACAGACAGTGCAACACAAACTGGATTGTAACTGTCTTTTTTTTGCATGGTGACCCCTGTTCAACAATTAATTACAGGAATTCGTGATGAAGTGCGAGATAGTTGACATGCTTCAGCTTGTGACACGAGCCATACTTCACACTACGTTGTTGTGAGTGGATCTCAAAGATCACCGTGCTTGTTCAAAGAGATCGAATGAGCTTTCAAGTGCCATTAGAGACAAATAAGCCTCTTTGAAGCAATACCCCTTTCAAAATTGTATTTTTTTCTGATTATGAAACACTCAACCCTTTGCTTGAAAGGTGTCTGCAAAAAGCCGATGTCCGCTGCCCAAATACGTGACAAGCCAGTAAAGCTGCTGCAGGAATTTCTTTCGGGCCTTTTAATGACTTTTGAAGAGCATGTCATTTTGTCCCTTTTATTTGACTCCAGTTTGACAAAACTAAATACTTTAGAGCTTCCTTGTAGTACCCCAAAGTTTTGATGGGGCTAATGAAACATCTAACATCTACTACAAATGCAGCAGGTTGGAGCAGCAACACGCGGTGCTAATTTGGAAAGCCCACAACCTTCTAGTGTTTGGAAAAGAAAAACGGTTTAAGGACGTGTGCTGCCTTTCCACTGAGAGTACAAATACAGACCAGCAGGGCTACTGGGTCATACAAGAATTTCACATTATCGAAGCACCCAAGAGTAAAAAATAACACGCACTGAGCAGCCAATCCTTTTATTATCAGCATAAATGATCTATTCTCTGCCATTATGTACTCTAACCGGAGCTTTTAGGAATCCTAGTTGATGCCAGGGTTCAGCAGCGAGGGCCAATTACACGCAGCGGTGTTATCTGGACGGGGACCAAGCTGCAGTGCAGTCCTGGCATCTTATGAAAGGTACATAAGGGTGCTGGCTGGCACGCAACGCTTTGCAGAGGGGTTGTCCACAGCAGTCCACATCGCATAATTTAGACGGACTCTCCATGCAGAGTGCCGCTCTTGGTGGTCGCAGGGAATGGAAAGTGGGGCAGAGTGGAAAAAGAAGACATTATAAGAGAACTACACATGACAGAATGCATAGTCTCCTGAAGGAGATTTTTGAACTGAGTCCATTAAATAAGCACGATGGAAATGAAACAGGGAGGCATTTGTAGTTTGGCTCAGTTAATACCGTTTTCATACTCTTACAGTATACTAATCATTAAAAGTTTTTCTTAATTCAAGAGATTTGATTAAGTCTATACCAGCATGAGTTATTTTATTTTTTTTTTAAAAATCTGCAAGAAAAAAAATTAAAACATTTGGAAGCCATTTATTATTTTCTTATAATTTCTTTTTCTTCCTACTTTCTATTGGTCTATCACAATAACGTAGCAAAATCTCCAAAAGTTTTACAGTTCGTCTAATGTTCTTGCAAACCTGTTTGTCATGTTATTTGTGGTGTTTTAGGCCATTGATTGCAAACCCTGTGGACTGCTCAGCATCTCGTGTGTGGAATCTAATTATAGGCTCATTTACACTTCAGAGTGGAGCCTCAGCTTGGTGTAAAGCTTGCACTTCCATCTCAGAAAAGACACCCACTGGCTCTTTTGATTTCGGTAACGTTTAGCTTTAGCAATAGTTAAACCAATTTTTGGGGTTTGCAAGTTCTAGCTAGTGCGAACAGACTCAGCAGCAGTGTATCGAGAGCTATATAAACACCTACTTAATCTGTACAGGACTAAGATGTCTGTCGTGTAATCCGGAGGGTAAATAACCCTTCTGGATGCACTGCACGAGTCCTAATCAGCACACACAAACAACTCACACAGCAGCATTCAATCATATCGCTAATCACTCTGTTGCAGTTATAGAAGAGTTGCACGTTGTGTGTCTACGACGACAGAAAGAGGAGGGAGCGGCTGTCTGCAGCTGCTGAACAACGCCTGCCACTCAACAAAGTTTCAAGGGCGCGATGAAGTCAGTCCTCCTTTTCCTGCCGACTCTGTTTGCAATGCGTTTCCTTAAAGATGCTGACTTGAGGAGAAGCGAGAACTTGTCAGCGCGGGAAGATGAAGTGTACGTGCGCCTCCCACTTTGTCAAAGTGGGCCTCCACCACCTCAGCCAGGAATTCCACACAATTAGTCCAGGACCTCCAGAGTAAGGCTGCTCATGGGAGATAAATGTACCAGTGAGATTGCATTTGTCTGTGGACATGTTTTTGTATGTCACTGGAGAAAAAAAAAGAAGAAAAAATCCAGTCACAAGAGGAATATTGTAACTTTAGACGGCCAAGTAGCAAACAGAGAAACCCTGTGAACTAGTTTTTACTACACCCTTCAAAAGAGTCGAGCAAGAAGAGCGTGTTATTGCAGAATATTTCTCCTTCCGCATTCATTAATGTTTCTTTAAAAGCAGATACTGAGTCACTTTAAAGCGGCCAGCCCTGTTTTGGTGAATAACAACAGAGCCTGAAAGGACAGATGAGGAAAATATTCCATGTTTGAACAGTTTTTGCTTATAAAATCGAAAATAAAAACAGGCGTTGCAGAGACTTGGCAGCAGTCCTTGCCAAGATTCAGAAGCTGGCATAATCTCTACATCCCCCTCCTGAAGACTTTAGATCCCATAACAGATTTTCATTCAGTAATGAAACACTAAACTGCTACAGTTATTAGGCAATTTCGGGGTGAACAGAGATTTCATTTTAATATAACTGTGCCAACCAGAGTCATGGTCTCATGCTCTGTGCCTGGTGTTAATGCTTGATCTGGATATGTGGGTTTTATTTATTGAAAGCTTCTTAATTTTTCTGGTAAGTTCAGGATGAGAGAAGGAAAACAGCGCAAAAATATGAAAGCCAAGATCTCTCCCTGCAGGCACGCAATTTATACCACAAATGTATCATAAAGCACAATACTTTATGTTTATTTTAGTTTACCAAGTAATTGCTTTCATAGTTGGCCATATTTATCGGCACCCTAGTAAAGATGCATAAAAAGCCTTGAAATTCATTCACTTTTTATTTTAATAGCATAATATTACAAAGGCAAAAGTAGAAAGATTACCAATATTCCTTTTCAGCCGAATTATGGAATTATCATTGGCATAATTATTGGCAACACTAACAATACATTGTTCAGTCCATTTTTGCTAATAGGACGTTTCACAAGACTGCATCATGCAGAGACAAGAATATTTGATATTTCATCTCTAAATAAAATCATTCAGAGTTCTGGTTCCTCTCTTTGGTTTTTCTAGAGCACGTAGGTTTGGGGACTGAGCTTGAATTCATGACTGATCGTCCATGATTTGGTCATGATTTGGTGATGTTTTGTGTCAGTATCTTGTTGAGAGATGTTTTGAGTTTTCTTACAAAAGCCGCAAGATTAATCTTTGAAATATGTTTGTATGTCACTGAGATCATGAAACAAGGTTCCCAGAGGAATAACGCCCACAACATTCACAGGTCATGCTTTGCTTTTCCACACATTCATCATTTGTTTCAAACCCACTTTGAGTGGTTGTTGGTGAAAAGCTCAACTGTGGCCTATTGGACCAAAGCTCCTAGTCAATTCAAACACAGGTACAACAAAGGGTTTTCTTTTTTTTTTTTGATTTTTGGAAGCTTTGTTTCAAACTTCTAATAATTCTGTTACTTTTGATTTGATAAAATAAAATAATAATAATAATAAAAACAATACTTTTTAATCCAGATATCTTTCTGCTCTCATTAAATTAGCTAGTTTTTAACTTATTGGTTTATTGCATAATTTTTAAAATTTTTTGTTTACTCAGTTTTTACATATTGATGTATGTTAAGCAGTTCATGATCAGTCACAGTCATTTGCAATAAACATCTCACTCAGTTTCACCAGAGCTTGCCTGTTTTATACCTGGTGTTAGGCACACAGAAAACTGTCAAGTGTTTTCTGGGGTTTTTTTCTCACTCAAATGAAACATCTCCATTGATTTGTTCTGGGAAGGAGACACAGTCAGAGGATAAGGTCTGACAATGTCAGACTACCAGAAATAGAGTATGAGCCAAGCCAAGGGGAAAAAAGGAATTTTTAGTTAAATATTTGTGGTTGTTTTTCTCTGCTATGTGTTTTTTCACAGTCTGAGAAAAAAAAAGTCAGCCTTGTCTCTGTGTCTCCCCAGTGGTTTCTCTCCCTTATTACTTACTCTGAGAAGAGATTCAATCCCCACTGACAGGCATCTGCCACAAACTCGCATATTTACATGCGCGTCTGCATGAATAGGAGATCAGGAAAGGACATAAACGTGGTTCAAGTAAATTTGCTGGAGTTAAGCTTAAACCTGTAAACAAAATACTGAAAACACACAAACACGCTCACAAGTTACAAGACCAAGAATCCAATCACACTCTTATAAGAAAAGTCAAATTTGCAAGTCCTATTCTACAATAAATACAAAATCCCAGACCAAGCACTCTTGCTTTACAGACAGATGTTTTGAAGAGTACAGAAAGGTGCTGACAGACACATATCACAGAAAGGTTTGCAAGCAGTCTTGGTATAGGAATTGTAATTTTACAGCTGTTTCCCCCATGCAAACAAACACTGTCCTGAACTCAAAGAGTCAGCACTTTGCATGGGTTTTGCTGCTCTGTTTACCATTTTTTGCAAGATTTACTGTGTAGCTCTGCAGTAGTCTCCCAGGACACAGATGCAGAGGTACAGCGGTACAGAAGCAGGACAGTTAGGCGTTGTGCTCCTGGGTAGCCTGACAGCTCCCCCATCTGGAGAAAAACAAACTGATGAGTACTTTGGATTACAAAACACATTTCCATGCAAAGTTGCAGCTGAATTAAACTTTTTTACTTATTTAGTTTGGTTGTCATACATTTTAATCAACAATACATTCCTCAGGACAGGTGAGATGTCCATACATCTATTATGTAACTCATGGTAGAATAATGGGAGTTCAAACAAACATTATGAGTTTTTCTTCTCTTTTTTGCCAGGTTTTTTTTTGTCACCCAGAAAGGAAAGATTGTTTCCTTTCAGCACAGGAACAGAGCATCACAAAGATGCAATACAAGTGACAAGGGCAACACTGGTGGCGCAGGGCAAATGTGAATGAATTGCCATTGTCTGTCCACAGAGGCAAGAGAGGGAGGCATGTGACTGAGGAAGGCACAGGGCGCTCAGAATGGTTTCTTTTTCTACGGACCAGTCTCCTCCAGGATGCTCCTTTGACACGGCAGATGTTTGGACGCAACAAAGACGTGCAATTGGGGTTGGCCTGGATTCACTTGGTGAATGGTGCCTTTCAAAGCCCTGATGAACCACATGGTGACCAGTGCCCCAGATACAAAGCTCTGTTGGACTGACTTTATATTTGTTTATCAATTGAGCAAGGTGTGGCTTTTTTTGAATGTTTTTTATTTGTCTTTTGTTCCTTTCAATTGTTGAATGGAACAAAATGGAACAAAATCTCATTGCATCAGATTGTACCATATGTTTCACAATTTGTATTGTATTGTGTCAAATTGTCTTGTTTTATATTAGAGCTCAAATTTTGTTGTGTCAGTCAGCGCTGTATTTTGTTGCGTTACGTTGCATCTTATTTTACTGGATTATATCAAATCGTATTGGGTCTTCTTGAATTATGTTTATTCCACCAAACATCTCTTGATATTACCTCACAGCATGATAAATAAATAGTATTGTGTCCTATATATATATTGAATTGTATCATTTTAATTTGCATGCAGTTACAGCAAACGCGACTGTGTTGTATGGTATCGTAGTTGAATAGTTAGGTTGTTTCTCGTGTCATTTTTCATTATATTTTGTGTCGTATTTGATCTGATCTTGGATAATCGTATCTTGAATTTTATTTTTTGACATTATCAAATTTTATATTATAATGTAATGGTATCCTAATCACCTGCATCAGATCTGATCTGATCACCCCATATTGTCTTGAATAGTACATGACATTACGCATTACCTTGTTCACACATGCAGCACAATTGTTTTTCAGGACTTTGAACTGAACGACATACTTTACAAGACAAACTTGATCTGGGTGGAGCTCAAGTCAGGACCTTTTCAAAAGGTTACACAAAACATGACCACATTTACAAACCTAAATGAACCAAATGTTCAGTGAGAAATGTCATCTTGCTTTCTGATGCATACAGCAATGAAAACTGAAAGTAAGTGTAGCTGTTTTGGGAATTAAACTATTCAAAAATGCAGTTAAAGTGAGCAGAGAAAACAGGAGAAATAAAATAAACTTGAGGAAAATTGCAAAAAGATATTTGATAATATCATTAACATATATATAATTCCCTTTCTTCCAGACAACATGAATAAATGAGAATGAGCTCATGTTGGAGTGAATTAGTTGCTATTATAATATTCCTTCTGTCAATATGGTTTCATCCTTTTGGTTGAAATCTTTACAAAAACCCACCAGTACTGTCAGTAAAGATAAAAATTTGATGAAGAGCAAAACTTTACTTTCTCCATCAATATTTCCATGTCATGCAACTTTAATTGCCTTTCACTTTTCACTATGATGTAGACCACTTCAAAATTCTCCATCTCATTTAATCTTTCAGCTTATCAGCCAGGGTTACATTTACTGTTCTTCTTTGCAATTATGAATCTTTAAGGCGTAGAGAGAAAAGCCGACTACTGATGAAATCACACCTGCTGATTTCAGCTCAGGCATGTGGAAGTATGCGGAAACAAAACCAACCGAAGGCTCTGCAGCCTTTCAAACCGATAGAAAAGGTCAAGATATTCAATTATGGAGGGAGGTTAAAGATGAAATTCCACCTGCTTAGTCTAATTATAATTTATATCCGCAGATGAATTTGTAGATCAGAGTGTTGGTGGGAATGGGAGTCTTATAAGTAAAAAGAAAAAGATGGACAAAGGAGCAGGGGCAATAAAGATCAAATAAACTTGCAGAGACCATTGGATTTACAATGGCCATGGTTTCCAACTTCAGAGGAAGATTTTTGTTTTATTTATTGTTTTATTTAAATTTCTTTTCAGAATATAAATAAAGATCCTTAAAATGTCCTTTGCTATTGTTTATTTTACAGAGTTCCCATACAAAAATTAAACTGCGAGACCAGTTTAGCTTCACAGATAATCATTTGGATTTTGATGTGTATTTTGACTGGCCATTCTAACACATGAACATGTCTTGATCTACACCAGGAATCTGTAACCTGCAGCTCCCTACATGCGGCTCTGTGGCCATATAGCAATAAAATGCATACAAGCTCAAAAGATATATATATATATTTTCCAAGGTACACGTGCTCAAGGTATCATTCATGATCTAGATTAGTTCAGTTTAAATGAAGGGTAAAGGCTCCTTCCCAACTTTTAAACTGTGAAGAAAGCATGTAGCTCCCTTTTTCCTGGAAGCTTTAAAGGCAAAACAAACAAGGAGACTCCAGAGTTCTCACCAGGGCTGAATTATGAACAGTTCAAGAATGCTGTTGGAGACTGGAAAAAGTGAAACAGATCGTGTGGGGGCGGGGGAGGAATATTTCCAGGAACACAAGTAACAATAACCCCAAATCATCAGGTAGTAAATTCATTTCAAAAAGCTTTGACTGGTGTTTTTAATGTGAGCAGTAATCCCTCATAGAACTTTAGCCACACATTTCAAGAATTTCACAGCTGTTTCATCATTTGCCACGGCTAATCTTGCCCAACGCTGTAAGCTGTTAACGAACACATTCTCAGCAGTATTATCTTGATGCAGTGTCATCATATTAGAGAGTTCTCTTGTTCTGTATAAATGTTTTCATCTATCCTTGAAAAGCTCCCACCGTCGGCCACGGCATAATATTTCATTACTTCGGTGTAATTTTCATCGCAATAGGTTGAGCACAGTATGCAGGCTTAATTTGATGCAGCTATGGTCTCTTAAAGAAGAAAATTGGATTCCACCTAGCTTCAAAGTCAGCTAACACAATTAAGTTCTGCTGTTTAACTTAAAAAGCCATTTTTATTCTGAAGTGTCCTCGTCCTGGATTCCTATTCTGGGAAGTTAATTGCATTTTCGGAGGTTGTTGTTAAGCTGTTTAAAATGGCATTTTATTACACTTTGCTTGTCAGCGATTGCCCTGTTGTCAAACACCTCATTACAAGGTAGAAAGAAAAAAAAGACTTTTGTTATTCACTCAATAATCAGAGGTCACTGCAGAAATACAGATATTTAGAAAGAACAGTTCTACATGGGATTTTTAGCTTTGACATCCTTTTAACAAATTTTCCCAGTACTCCCATTTATATAAAAAAAAAAAAAAGCTAGGAATTTTCTGCCACTTATTCACCGTCTCTTCTCCTTTAGATTCCAAAAAGGTAGAGAGGAAGTGAAAGACTTGCCTTACAGAGCAGGAAAAGATGGTCTAATTAAACTTTGCCCTCCACCATTGTACTTAACCTCTGCCTTTTTTTTAATGACTCACTCATAGAGAATAAATCTAATTTACATTCCATTTATTCAGGGGCACATACATGAGAAAGGAAAAAAAAAAACCCAAAACATTAAGTCTCCCACAAAGCTTTGAAAGTTTTAACCCGGGGTTATCACATTAAGCCACTTACAGTCTGCAAAAGTGAGAAGTTAAATATTTGTACATTGCTCACATCATTATTGTATAGTTCCGTTAAGGAATCTCTAGGATACCATTAAATCATGTTAAAAGCCCCATTTTCAAACAAACAGTGCCTTGCAAAAGTTTTTATACCAATTTAAACATTTTTTACAGTTTGTCCTGTCACAACCACAAACCTAATTGTGTTTTATTTTAAGTATTTGTGATAGACCAATATCAAAAATACTTAAAGTATCACAGAATAATTTGGAATTAAATTATTTTTCAGGTTTTTCTTTTTATTTTTGTGGTTTTTCTGCTAATTGGAATCACCTGGTGGACAGAAACATCTCCATAGCATCATGCAGCGCCCTACATGTTTCACTGTAGACACCGTGCTTTTGGGTTGTTAGTTTTCTGTCTCGTGTATTGCTTTGCATGCAGGAGAGAAATTTCAGTTTTGCTCTGATTTGATCAGAATGCCTGCTTCCACCGTTTTCATACATGGTTTGTGACAAACAAAAGCAAATGGGACTTCTTGTGACTTTCCTCACACAATTCCTTTCTTCTGGCCAATCATAGGAGTCAAAATGTGTAGTGTGCAAACAAAATATGTCAACAAGTTCTCGCATTTGACATGTAGATCTCTGAAGTTCCTCTAGAGTCTAGACTGACTACGGACTTTGTTGTTGCTGAATGGCTTCCTTTCCGGGCCTAATAGTTTGGGTGGACACAATGTCTAAGTAGGTTTTTGATTGGATTTTACTCTTCCAATGTTTAGATGATATACTGCACAATGGTTTTTGTGGAAGTTCAAAGTGTAGGATACTGTTAACCTTCTGCAACTTTATCCCAGCTGTGCTCCTTGATCTTTAGATCTTTACGACCTTCTGTTTCAAGTACCTTTCTTGCACAAAGGTACTTAAAATACGCTCCAACTCAGGTTAACAAGCAAGAAAGTCAAAGTACAAGAAATTGGAGTTGGTTGGGTTTCGTAATCTCACAACACAGCCAAGCGTCCAGCCAGCTGGTCTTCCAAAGACACAGCGTCCCTGAAGCCTCTTCAGCAGTTATCTGCCAGCGGGGCTGAGAGAACAAGCAAAGGGGAGTTTGGGAACTCAGGAAATGCTGAATCAAATATCCACTACCAGCTGCAGAAGCAGAAAATTTACCGTCCTGGGAGTTAAAAGGAAGAGAAGAGAAGGAAAAAAAAAAAGAAAAAAGAAAGGAGAGCCGCTTTTCAACAGGAGAGAGAAACCGTTCCTAACTGTCAGTACGCTAAGAAAAGAGGTGACTGGCTATTCGGTTAACTCCCCATCCTCTCCCCAATATCCTCGGCCTTTCCCCACAAGGCTAAGCATATTCATAAAAAATACATGAGCGTGGCCAGTACCAGGATTACCATGAGAGAAATGCAATAAGCTGTGTGAAACAGCGCCATGAGCTATGGGCTATGTGTGGCCTCTAAATTATAAAACTTAAAAACAAAAAACAAAATGTGCATCCTCACATTAATTTACATGTAATTTAGCAGCGGAGTGAGTAACAGCCGGATGAGGGAGGGGCAGGGGGGGGAAGGGGGGTTTAGGGGAGTTTGGGAGAGTCGGAATGGGCTGTTCTATCATCTCCACCCAGACACCGGTGGGATTTAGAGCAAGGGAAAGATTGAAACAGCAGAGAGACAAATCACTTCTCTTGACCTTTCAAAGAATAGCTTCACACAATAATAATCCACTGAGACGTAATGGTGGGGCTGACGGGTTCGCTGGTGTTTCGAGTACTGGACATCATTTTGGGGGGGGGGGTTTCACTGTTGCCGCTGAGAAGTGCTTCCCCGGCACACCGCCGGGAAAAGAGCACAAAGGAGCCAACTTGAGCATTCCTGTAAGAGTTCTCTACTCATACATGATCTCTGAGTCCTAGAGCTCTGGTTATTATGGGAGAAATCGTTTATCTCACTGTTCAAAAGTGAACCACAATGCCATTTCTGCACCGTGAATGCTCAAATCAGTTTAAAGATTTGCTCCAGCCGGATCAAAGTCTTCCTCGTGGTGCTTTTGGCTGCAATTCCTTCCTCCCAGCTAGCAGTTCATTGAGGTCTCGAACACTGAGATTTCCACTTTATGTGCCTTCATTAAATTCTAACTAAAGCTATAATTCTCTTCCCCAAGACTCAAAAGCTCCTTTCTTCTCAGCACCTATTTTTTTTTTTTTTTTGCCGACGGTGAATGTTGAATATAAACCATAGTGAAGTGCAAGCAGCATCACAGTATTATGGTCCTTTAACTTTTTCATCTGCCACTGTAAAGAGGTTAGCATGATGGACTAGTCACTGGTTGTGCCTGTCATTTTGTGGTGTGCACTGCACCCTGATCTACATCGTTCTGGGCTTTAAGTACTATTTCATGCCCTGAGCAATTATGGGCTGCCTCACAACTGTATGGTGTGCCAGAGAGAAAGCTGAAGATGTATTAGGGAGAACAGTACCATTTGTGCTGGTGAATTATTCATCTTGCACATTACTACAGAGATGATTTAGATCTTTCAATGGCTAGCTTGATTCTCTTGGAACTTCCAAAATTGAGGCTCTCTTGCTTTTTGCTTCTGTCCTCCATTGTGGCCCACCGAAAGGAGCGACGTTAGGAAGATAGCAGTCCAATGGTCATTTTTAAATTGAAAATGAATGGATCTAAAGGGGATTGTAGCATAAATGCCATGCCGGGTGATCCTCTCCTTCTGAGCCCAATGTGAAACATACAAATATTAACTTTTCAAAAACAAGCTGAGGAGAAATTTCAACTATATTTTCATGACAACTCAAAATGATTTGATGCAGTGTGGGGTGTCACAATCAGTTTACTGTTTATTCTACAAGTTTACAAAAAAAGGCTAAATGTGGTTTTTTTAAATAATAAATCAAAGGACTTGTGGAAAAATTATTCTAAAGAAAACATCTAGATTTAATTTAGTGCCAAAGAGAAATCTAAAATAGTATGCTAACTTCATTGGCCAGCTGCCTCTGTGATGACTGAAAATAATAATAGAAGTAAAAGAGATTACATATTTTTGTTGCAACTACACACACACACACACACACACACACACCCTGAGGAGTGAGATATATCACCCATATCATAACCTAAACTAAATAGTCTATTCTTTTGCATCATACACCGTCACCTCATACTCTGCCTGTACTGGATGCAACACTATCTATCATAATCTAAATCCCAAAACCAAACTTATTACGACACCTACTGTGTCTTAATATGTTCCACAAAACCCAAACAAAGAAGGCTCAGTCCCACAGAGAGATAAATAACCTGCAGGCACATTCAAATGACTTCTGGGGTTCCGGAAAAACAAGCCTCATCCTCCATGAAGGAACGCCTTGCTGCGCAATTTCAAATTTCAGGGGAGAGCAAATATGTGCCACTTTATTAATGCAAATAATGAATGAATGAACATTAGGCGGCTGCTAATGTGACCAATTTGTCTTTGTGAGAGTCGCTAATGGCGTAAAACACTCTGACTGAACTCACCGGTAGGAACTTTAGATATTCTGGCACTTCCCATTAAAAATTGAAACGCAATCAGTGTTGTAATCTCCAGCTGCAGCTCTTGCCGAAGTCATCGGTGCTGAAACAACATTCAGCCAGCTCAGCGTAATATCGATCAATCACAGGAGATTGTGTTCGCTGGGCGAAGCTTGCTGAGACTAACAGACGGAAGCAGGTTCTGTTTTAGGTCCTCTGTCTTTTATGAATCGACAGAGGAACCTAAAACAGAACCTGCTTCCGTCTGTTAGTCTCAGAGTATTATCAACCTAAGTCTCCTTTTTCTTTTTAACATCTCCATCAAAATCGAGAACTGAACCTGAGCTGCCTAGATAGATTGTTGTCAAACATAAGGACATCCCTAGTGCATTTGATCCACTGCCTTGGCAGAGTAAATATGTTCTAGCTGGGTCACAGGGTGACGGATGCTTGACTGAACCGTCTGATTTATCAGTGGTTTCAATACCAAGGCTGCTTAGTTGATAGCCCCCATAAACACGCAGGAACCCGTCGAGATCATAATAAAGGAGATGAATTATTACTCCGAGTTCCCAAAGTTTTACAGAAAGGGAGATTAGGAAGAGACACACTAAACCTTTAGCTCCTGTCTGCACAGTCGCGACTCAACTGCTCTGTAAAAGCCAAATGTCGTAAACAGAATTTATGTCATTTAATTAAGCTTTTGCACAATTAGCTGTTATTTACTGCGGCATGGAGCGGGCAAGAGGGACTTTTACAACAGCATGAGTCAAACAAAAAGGTCGTAATGTCTGTCCTTTATTTCACATTGTTAGCGAAACCAGAGTACAAAAGGACCAGGAATGTTTTAATAAGTAGAGTTGAATGTTTATGTAGTCTGTATTAGATCAATAATGGTTTCAAGGTGGATTTTTTTGCAGTAAAATATAGCAGCAATATTTCCTCTAATCCTCTGTCAACGAACAATTTCCACTACTGTAGTGGTGGTGCAGTCCGTTCAAGGTACTCCAAACTTACATTTGCTGAAATAGATCCACACACAAAAAAGAAAGTGAAATAAAAACATTAAACTGTTTTTCAATAACTTTGCAAGTTAAAATTAAGAGTGGTGTGGCTTTGTCCATTCTTTTCAAAATAGTCAAGGAGATGGAGATCCATTGTGAACAACAATTTCCACAAATGTTTGACTGCATTTCTGCCTGGCTTTTGAGCAGGACATTATAACACAGGAGTATACTTCAAACTACTTCATCTCTTTGTAGCTCTATGCTTAGTGTTGTTGTGCTTGCTGAAAGTTAAATCTTTGCCTCAGTCTCTTGTATTTTGTAACCTATTTTCTGGAATTAGAAACTGAGAAACCAGCTTCTGGCTAAAATATGATCAGACCAGTTTCCTTGTCCATAGGGGACGTAAGTAAGGAGTGGGAGTTTTTTACCAAACATGATGCATGGAGGCAAATGGGTCCATTTTAATCTCAAATTACTTCCTCTACAGCCTGCCGAATTACTAAAAAACCTAAGGCAAACCCCTAACACAATTCTTTTTTTTTTTTTTTTTTTTTACAAAGGCCTAATTTGTAGAGTTTATTGCTAATAGTTGCCTTGTTGATAGAATTTCCATCTAAGTTATGGAGCTTTTCAGCTCCTCCAGAGTTAACTTTGGGCTACTTCTCTGATTAACTTATCTTCCCAACCCTGTCGGTTCAGGCCATGTCTTAAAGAACATTAGAATATAATCCATCATTCTTTAAATTGTTCAAAGATGTAGATAACATGTAGCCTAAACTTAATCTAAACTTTTCCACAATTTTATTCCCAACCTGTCCAGTGTATTTCTTTGCTCTTTAGCTGTGCTAAGTGTTTAATGGTCTATAAAGCAAATGTCTGATGCATTTACTGAATGTTTGTATTTATTACAGTAAAAAAAAAATCCAAAAACCTGACTCATTTTTGTTTCATGTTCCACTTTGTGAAGGCCTTTCACATAAAAACCCAATAATTTCAGGTCATGGTTTTCAGTTCTAAGGTTTTACAAGGCATTATATATCCTACAATCTAAATATATTCATGCTATACATCTTCTTCCTTCTGCGTTATTTTTCAGTTTGATGTTATAGTGCCATCTTTTGGCTTGACAGAGGTTTTCTTCATTTGGCAGGTTAGTGGTCGAACAGAAAATGGTTTTGAACATGTGATCCAGTGTACCATTTCTGCTTGTCTCAACAGCTACAGAGTCTTTCTTTGTTCCCGTCTCTCCATCGAGCCATCAGAACACATGACAGTGACTGTGAGCTGGACCCTTACCGTGTGGCTTGCTCTCATTGAAACTAAGTGATTGTTAGCACTGTTGCAAAAAGCATCAATATGAAATGATCATAGTAATGATACATGATAAATTGATCTTTATTTAAGATCAAATTCATTTGCTTCTAATATGTAATAAATAGTTTCAAAAAATAATTGGGAAGAAAAGATGTATTTTAATCTGTTATTTAAATTATAATATTAATCCAAAAAGCAGATGTTGATGAAAAGTGTGCTAAATTGTTGTGTTGGGAGTTGAAAATTAGGAAAACCTTTCTTGTTTTCAGTTGCCAACTCTGACCAGAAGATGGAGCTATATACAAACCTTTTTGTATTTGAAATAAGTTTTGGATTAAAATATGAAAACAGGGAAACTATGAGGCCTTTCTCTCAGCCATCTTGAAACTGAAACAAACTATATGTTAAATTAACAGCCTTAAATATACAACTGAATGTGTTAACGAGTGTCTTCAAAACGCGCTTTTCGTAAAACAAGGCCACTTTGCAGCAGTTTGAAACATCATCTTGGAATATCTTGATATTAATCTCTTTGTTGACGGCCAAAAAAAATTCTCCTTCTCCTCATACTGCAGACTGTTCCTCACCTTTCTAAGAGAAGCCAACTGTTAGCTTTTTTGTTTGTTTTGTTTCTTTTTACTCGTGCATCATGCGTTTTCATAAGCCTTTCTGAACGGGATGAGGTATAGATCTAAGCCCAGTTATGTAGAGAGGCTCCCAGTGGATCAGCACTAAATGTAGAGCTTTGCATCTTATTATGGTTTTTATGAAACATGCCTTCGGATGTAAGTTGGGTAGCATGTGCTGGAAGAAAGAAAGAAGGATGGAAAGAAAGAAAGGACATAAAGAAGTAAGGAACGAATCAAGAAAAAAATAAGTCAAGAAAGACAGAAAAACAGCATTTGCAGGTCAAAAGGCATCCACAGTTGCAGTCTTTGCTGTTTTCCTTTCCCATGTGGTCTTCCACTGCAGACATGCATCTAGCACTTACATTCAACTAACTGTAGTTTTGTCTTCAGTCAGTTTTCTCAGAAATGTTGAAACCTCACTTTGCTCACGATACAAAATGTCATCTGCGTGATTGCTTCTGCAGTCTCCGATTATGAACTGAACAACTGCCATTGTTGCAAAGGGTGAACTGGGATGTACAGCCAAGCAGCTTCATTCACTACACCACAGACCGTGTTCAATGCTGTTTCTCTCTGGTTTGGTGAAATACAGTGAAAAGGGAGGAATAAAACTGCTTCCTGTCTGACCAGTAGTGATGAAACCATAGTGAATCATGAAATAGGCTGCATTTTATTTTCTTTAAAAAAAAGGAAAAGGAAACATTAGGGCAAAATGAATCTTAGACTAATTCAGACATTAACAGAAAACAGCACAGTAAGTATTTCTGTAAATCATTCTGCTGATTGATTTTCAACCTCTAAAAGCTACTGCAAAAGCAAGAAAAACTTTAGTTGCATAAGAAGATAAAGTGACTCTGCCAACAAGGCAGACAATTTGTATTACGTTTTTGTGTTTGCATGTCTTGGAAGATGGTAACAAACCTCAGCCATAATAATTTAATTAAGTATGTTCCTCATGTATTTTTTAAATATTTTACAACAATGCTTCATCTCTGTTTTATTGTCACCTTGGGAAGTTTGGCCTGTGGTGGAGATACAATCTCATGGTCTTAATCGTTCAACATAGTTCAGTTGTATAGCCTATAAGTCCATCACAATTTTTTAAAAAGTGCCTCTTTAATATTTGTACTATCTATAGCATCACAGCACAGAATTGTTACATAAAATCTTGTACAACGCACCGACACAAAGTAGTGTGTATTTGAGTAGTGCATAGAAAAAAGGACGCACAATTTTTCAAATTTTTCCACAAACAAAAATCTGAACCGCGAAGACCTGATAACTGCTTTCATTCCACTTTAGATGTGACTACATGCTTACAGGTCCTTTGTCCCTCAGGATGGAGAAAACACTGCCTGTCTCTAGTCTTAACAGGTTTTCTTCCAGGGTTGCTATTTAGTTTCTTCTATCAAGCCATCAGTTCTGACCAGCTTCCCTGTCCCTGCTGAAGAAAAATATCCCTGTATCATAATGCTACCACCACCATGTTTTAATGTGAGGATTAAATGTTTGTTTTCCTGTTACCTGTGTCATGTTTGCTGTTGCATATATAATGTTGAACGTAGGCAAAAAGACAAAAGGATTCCTTACAAAGATATATTTTTCATCAATGACTTTCCTCATGCCACTCTTCCACAAAGGGCAAATTTGTGGAGCACATACTGAATACTTGTCCTGTGAACAGTTTCTCTCACCTAAGTTGCTGTCTCGGGAAAAGCTGAGCGACTGGCTTTTAGCTGTTATGGATTTCTTGCTTGCTTCTCTGATTAATGCTGTCCTTGCCGAGGCTCTGTGTTTGAATAGAAAGCTACGTCTTGATTTGAGCCGTTCCCTTTCTGTTTTCGGATGGTGGATGAACGGTGCAGCTCAAAGCTTGAGATATCGTTTTTTAAATGACAGTCCTGCTTTAAACTTTGTTTTGCAACTTTACCCCTGACCTCTCTGCTGTGTTCATTGAGCTTAATGGTTCTGTTTGTTCATTGTTCTTTTAACAGCACTCTTTTGATTGCTCTTGATTTCTCCAACTAAAGAGGGTTAAATTTAGACAAAATTTAATTTTAATACAAAAGCACATTACATTTTGAATGTTTCTGTTGTGAAAGCCATG
The DNA here is from genome assembly GCA_903067075.1 of Micropoecilia bifurca. Lineage (NCBI taxonomy): Eukaryota > Metazoa > Chordata > Actinopteri > Cyprinodontiformes > Poeciliidae > Micropoecilia > Micropoecilia bifurca. Next base: position 28,493 of record CAEGAF010063590.1, read on the forward strand.
TACAGTTCTCTGTTGTGTCTGTCCATTACATAAAATAATAATGACACACTTGTAGGCTTTTTGTTTGTAACAATGGGGAGGGAATCAGAAGGTATGAATACTTTTTCAAAGTAATGCAACATCACAGATTTGTTGCCTGGCTGATTTAGTAACAATGACTTCAGTTCTGACCAAAGGAAAGATGTACACATGAGTCAAATCGGCTTGCTTTAACAAAAATAGCATTTTTTTTCTGCCTCATATGGTGTCTATGTGGATTGTGCACGGGAAATAAACATTTCTCATATACTAAAGGCTCAGCCTAGATATCCTCACCTGGAGTGCCCTTATTTTTCATCGCAGTGTCTAATCCTACATCGCTCCTCTGCTTAACATAAGACAAATCCTCCAACAGACCCCATGGGAGCTGATCTCTGGATACCTCGCTTCATCACATTCCAGGTAGCACAGTTTTTATAACATCCATATCAGCAGAATTCTGCATAAATAAATGACAAAAGCTCGCCGCTTGCATTTGACCACACCGGTAATGTATGATGGTGTCTGCTGCCTAAACTGGTTTTTCTTAACTTTATTGAAGCGATACATTTCTGTTTAAATATGAGTTTTTATTTAAAAGGGGGAGGCTTTGATGATTCGGATGATCCGTTGACAACTGATACTATTCCACAGAGACAGCAACACTTACTTGGTACAAAAGCAAATTACATTTAAACATGTACTTACTGTGATTCATGGAGGTCTACATTTAAATCTAGACTAAATTCCCTCCACACATCTATTTTTCATTGATGCATGATGTAGAACATGCTTTTCATATCTGAGGATAAAACAAGTAATCCTTGGTGCTCATCAATAGCATGTATAATAAGCAGGTCACAGTCAAGCCTCTGGAAATTAAGAATCTTTTCTTCCTCCTGCCATACTCTGATTTCTTATGTTTGGCTCACCATGAAATTGATTTAGTTATTGCGTTTAAGGAGGCTGTCTGCAATACATCAGTAATAAGATGTTTTTTGGGGGGTTTTTTCAGTTCCACCTCCGTGGTAAAAATGTCAATAAAACACCCATGAGGTGATAAATAGTAAAGATTGTGGCATAGAGAGGATATTAAGCTTGTTCAAGACAAAAGTACCTTCCTGTTTTATTGGGTATATAGCAAATTAAACTGCCAGCTAAAGTAAAATAGGTAGACTGCCTGAAAACATCCAAAAGTAAATGTGGAACGTCGAATTAGAATATCACTGAAATGTTCATTCATTTTAGTAACTAATGACAAAAAGACACACCTACGTATGGCCTTATTTCACACACAGTTCATTTTTGTTAATTTTGATAACTGTGACCTAGAGCTTATGGAAGCCTACAGTGTGTTTTTCTTTTTCACATTTGAATGTTGTTTTTAATTTGGAAATGTTATATTGTGCCCCACAGACTCACATGACGGTTACGACTTGAACTGAAGGCCACCATTAAAGCAAACTGGGCTTTAACACTCCAGCAGAGCCAGAGGCTCCACACCAAGCTGCACTGTTGCAGTAATTCATCCAAAAGAAGACCTGATCAAGTCGTAATCATCAATCTTAGAACAAATAAACCAAGTAAGGAAACTGTAGCTTATATGGGCTGTATTTATTTTTTATTGCCTTGTCAAAATAAATTCACATTTTGATCACAATCCAACTTACTGAGATGCACCTGTGTAAATCTGAAATAAAATAGGTTTTTGCTCATACAACTTCCTGTCCAGGAGAAAATCTCTCACACAAATGGTTTTCTTATGTTGTATGGACACCATAAGTGTGGAAATCTTTATATTAATTATGAGCTTTAAGAACATGTTAGAAAAGCCAAGAACGCACTGCTATCCTGTCTTTTCCATGTGAGCGTACGGTGCACTGCTGTGACAGCTACCACTGAACATGTCTTTGGGGATGCTACATTATTTACAGCTTGCCTTCCTGTGGCCCCGATGAGACATGACAGGAGCCACAGGAAGCTCATGAATTAAACAGAAGGACCTAAAAGCACAAGAGGGGCGGGGGTACAGGGTGATGAGGAGGCCTGAGGACATGGTAGAGTACGGAGGGTGCAGATTGCGGCGCACATGTTCATGTAGCCCGAGGGCTAAAAAGGAGTTGAGGGAAGCAGGAAGGAACAAGGGGACAGACAAGAGAGTGGAGGAAAGGGATTCTTTATGAAGAAGAAGAACAGAGACAAGAGTGGCTGAAGGGATTAGATGAATTTACGTCTAACATTAAAGCAATAGCTAAAAGAGGAATGGCAGCGGGTAATATCGCCAAAGAGACGTTAATCCCTCATGCATGCATATAAAACACAGGAGTAGAGATGATGTCATGCAGTCGGTGGGCAGTCGGAGGGGTGTGTTATTTCTCAGCTGTTGATAAAATAGGCTGGGCAGTGAGGAGCTTCTGGTTTCTGCCCGCATATCTGAATTGATGGGATAACCTCATTTGGGCAGTGACTCATCAGATGACGCCGCCAGCCAACACACTATGGCTGTGAGCTATAAAAGAATCAAGTAAACAATCTCATTGAGTTTAAGAAAATAAAATTAAAAATAAAGATGTACAAACTCTGTACATACACTTAAGACAATCTCTGACAACTCAGTGTATAATAATAATATTAGGCACTTCTAATTTTTCAGGATTAAGATATTATTTTTAGTGCAAATATGCATGCATAGTCTTCTAAACATTTGTACAGAAGGAGATGTTATATATTTTCTCACGCTCTTACACACACGTATACACGCTCACACAGGTGTGTGTCTTATGGCTTATATTTCTAAGTAACTTTTTACAGGAAGTATCTTTAATGACAATGTCATTCATTGCTCCCTAAGGAGCTGCTGTTCATCCCTTATTGCATCCTTAGACGGGAAAAGAAACCACCCCAGACCGCAGGTGCCAGGGTGACATCATCTTATAATCAACCTCAAACCTGGGCATTGAGCCACATGCTCCATTTTAATACAGTAAAAATGCTTCATCATTCAGCTTCTTTTCTTCTCCTCCCTGTATTGATCCTCCCAGACGAGTGAAAATTGGCGCGTCACATAAAAAGGAACGTTCTGAGCTTAACATTTATCTAAAAGAGTGGAAACTACTCTGGGCTTGTTAACTAGAGTAAGTGGCAAGTTCATTCTCAACTTAAATATGTTTTTATTTTTATTTTTTTACTGATAGTTGATTAGTTTTCAAATAATTTTGTAAGAGGTATTGATTTTTATTTGTTGCATGCAGAGGGCTTCCTGTAAAATGCACTAATAAAGTATACAAGCTCTCCTTACATTAACCGTTCAAATACCCCTGAATTAACATAAAAAAGACAATTAGTTCACAATAATTCAGCTTGTTGCTAAGTTTTATCTAAAAAAAAAAGTTTCTGTATTTAATTCAAAACCTTTGTGGTGTAGTGTTAGGCTGTGATGCCTTCGACTGGAGTTTCACTAACTATAAATACTACCTTCAGAGGTTTTATTGCCATAAATTGAGAGTGAAATATTGCATATTGCATTCAAGACATCGCAAAGGGATCTTTTTCAGACTCTTTCATCGGAGTTGATGCCAAATTTGCAGAAATCCTCATACACAGAGAGTCTCTTATAATTTAGCTATGTCTGTCAGAAATGTGACTGCAGGGGCCATGTGCTCCCTATCCACCCCCTCCTTCTTAACCGCCACCCAGACCATATGTGCACATGAGAGGCAGCTGCAAATTCAACCACTTGCTCTTTAATACAGTGACAGCAAGTTTTTTTTTCTTCTGTTCAGCCTTCATCTGGTGGCCACCGTGGGTGACATTCAATTGCACATCACATTATATCACAACAAGATGCACACGTTAAAGTCAGTTTAAATGAATAAAATTCATTAAAATAGAATTTAGACACAGAGTCAGATTTTGACTGAATGTTGCACAATACAGTTCAGTCTGAGTTACATTACAGTTTATTGCAGTATTGCAAATCCTGTTGTTTGTGTGATGTGAGTAGGTAAAAAAAAGAAACAAAGTTATTAATCTGAAGAAGCTCAGTAAAACAGATTAAACTGTTGACTTTTTAGCAATACCTCATCCAGAGTAAACATTTGGGGACAGTGGGAATGATCCAATCCATTTGAACTGGAATAAATTTGCTGCAGAATCGAACCAAGCTCAGTGTGGTTTTACTGATGACTGGATAGTGATTGAAAGAACGGAAAGAAAAATGCAAAGGCTTTGGTCTAAGTGTCATATATGGGGGGGTTAAAAAAATACAGAGTTAATGTCAGTCTCTCTACCATTATCCAGTGAAGGGGCATGTCTAAAAACAAAAGCGCTAATCTATAAGTACTGTGTAAATAAGACGTCTTTTGTTGTAATGTCTTTCAAATAAGTAAATACACGTGTCATCACGCCATTCCTAGCTCTCTCTCTCTTTTTTTAGAGTACCGTCTATCTCCTTTGACAGTTGTACCAAAGTCAGCCATCCAGCTCATTAATATTCAACTACATAGGAAGTCTAGTGCTGTGCAGAGTAAGTCTGCAGATGAGGTAAAATCTCCTAAAATGTGGGAGGATACAACATTCGCAGACAGACATTTAGACTCTTTCACAAACACCACATATGTATTTTGTAAAAGTTAACTGTGCAGAAGAACACACACATATGCCACATCTACAAAATGAGACATGAACCTGTTGCTTCCTTTATCTCAATGTATTTGACTCAAAAGGGGAACTGAAGTCAATGAAAGCAAACCAGTGGTAACTTAAATCAACTAAAAATATGTTCATTCTACAGCCTGACTATGGAGAAACTTAAAAAAAGGGGTCCAAGCAAAGTTAGAACAACTGAAGGTGAACTGAGAATAAATAGTACAACATTTTCCCAAGCATTTGCTTTAAAGTATGCAGTTTTTTGTGCTTTCTTGCAGAGTTACATGCAGCAGCAATGATCAAAATCAAATATAATGTGGGCTAAACCACACAGATTAATAGATTAATAGTAAAACAGCAAGTGTTTTTTTTTTCCAAATGCCTACTTAAAGTTTTATGCCATTATTTTCTGTTTCAAATATAAGATTAAACTGAGCATCTGGATAGCATTGGCCATGGCATGGGAAGGCTTCAGAAATGCAATGAAAGTAACGTCTAGAAACCATCCTCCAACCCGAGGGTAAGTTTGCTCACGCTATCCATCCATGTGCCACTCACTCCTCGCTTTTTTTTTTTTTTAACTTTTATGGTGATCCAGTGAATTATTCACACAGGACCTGAGGTGACTACAAGTATCCTGATTAAAAGGGCTTGAGTGGGGATTGAAGTGGGCTTGTGCATGAACCCATCACTTTGAACACACATTTATGACCCATGTGTTCACGGGAGAGCTTCACCTCGCACACTTTCTGCTTTTGGAATTAAATGAGACGGCAAGAGGGTGATGACTTTGGAAGGTGTCAAGAGTATTAAAAAGATGATAAAAATGCTTTTCTGACTGGATCATGTGTGAACAGCATTAGAGAGGGAGATTAGGTAAGGAAGATGCACACGAAAGCTAAATAGAAACTTTAGCTCTCCTGACATCAGACACCTTAACCACACAGGATGAACGAAGAGTCACACAAAACTGAACTATGTTTGGGTGCAGCAGCCTGACCACTTTGTCGTAAGTGGTAATGAACACTGCAGGACAACGAGATATTTTGTTTCCTAAAAGAAAAATGATGCTAAGATGGATTACTACCGGCTCTTACGACTCCAACATGCAAGCAACAAAAGTGAATAGAAAATGGATTTGTACATTTCTGGTGAAAAGAAAAGAGAACAATGAATGTGAAGGAGCGCCATCAGCCATCACCCGGTCACCCGGCGCTCACATCAGCACCCACCCTCGCATCCCACAGTGCAGTTATGGGGAAACAGAGCAGAACAGCACTGCTGCCCCGTACCATTCTGATTCATACACAGCCCCCCGGCCCCTCACCCCACACCATCTGTCAGTGCTAGCAGCGTTCTCTCGTTCTGCAACACGCACACGAAGAGAAGGAAAAAGGAAGTCAAAAACACATGGAGGTGTTGCCAAAAGCAAGTAAAACCAGTAAACACTCTCCAACACGGATTGAACTCTTCAACTGCTCTTAATGCCTATGCTTTTGTTGCACTTCCTCTGTTAAATGGTACAGTGTTGACTGAATATGGATGTGGTACAGAACATACAAGCAGGTACAATGTTGGTCTTATATTGTCTATCTAGTGAGGAACAGCGATTAGCTGCTTCCTGTCTGCAATCTCATTACACTCAGTCAGGGAGGATCCATTGGACCCAGTTGTGCTTCCATGCAGGGAAGGATGGCGATCACAGTCCCACTGATAAAAACACCAGATAAGGTCAGCTGAGGACTGGGAACTACTGGACCTAAAGGCAATGAAGCTTGAATATTGCATTTGGAGTATACGGAGAGGGCAACTGCATCATAATGAAAACAAATCGTTTTATTGTAATACTTTAAGAGCATACTCAAGTATATGCTACAATAGCTGGATATGTCAAAATATATGATAATAATATGTCACGCTAGTGCTTTAGATCTTACACATCACTGACCTTCTGTGTCACTGGACTCAAGGGAGGCCCGGTGCTTTAGTGGAGAACATGGGCATTATCTCCCCAAGCAGCCAATAGAGATGTGAAGGAGCGCTCTCCTCAAATTTCTCTGTGCTCACTTACCGGTAATAATTATTTTGAGAGTGCCATAAAAATAGGGAGGATCATCGAAAATAGCAGAGCATGTCATTCACTCTCTAGACTGTAAAACTGTAGTTTAAAAATAGACAAAGACACCAGAAAGGTTCACAAACCGAGGAAACTTTGCCGAAGGGGAGACTTAAGCAAGCGTTCAGAGAAGGAGTGACATCAAAATATCCTTTTTGCAGCACAAATTATTCAGGAATGGATCAGCGTGGAGGAGGATCAGGAAAAGCCGCTGCACTGGAGGGGATGCCTTGAAACGGAACAACATTGACCCAAAGCTGATTTAAAAGAAATGACAAATGACCTTTCTCGTCTGTGCAAGAGTAATGTTTCAAATTGATATTAAAAACTGTCATCCGATAGCATCTCAATAAATCAGAAGATGATCAAACATATCAGTAACTCGATGCACTGAATGAAACGTGTTACACAGATTAATCACACATTGACTGATATTTTCAGGCTTTTATTTCTGTATTTTTATAATACAAATGCACCACTGGAGATTTGAAAATTACATCAGAGCAATAATAAGAAAAAGACATACAGAAAGGTGACCTTAAAATTTTTTTTATATTTAACACAATCTTAAAGGTTGGTATTTCCAATAGGTACTTTTATTCTGACCATAGAACATCAGGGGAATGTACATTCCAATTTAGTTTAGTTTTAGAGCAAGATGTTGTTCTAACAACTACAATATATTTACGACTGGAATGAGCTTTGAAGATGAGAGAGGACTTAATTTCTTGTCACACAAAATTAAAATTAACTCAAAAGGCAAAAGAATAACTAATAATTTCAGGAGTAAAATAGGAATAAAAAAAAAATGTCATTTAATTTCTTACCCCATGTCTGAACCTTTTGTCTTCACTATTAGATTGAATCAAAATAAATTCTAAAAAATCATTTTGAAGTCAGATACCAACACTTAGAGACTAATAACTATATAGTTCCAGGACCTTTGATATTTGTGGTTCTAAATAGAACCGCAAATCTCAGAGTTTTTTATGAGGATTGTAGGTAAGAAAGTAACACAAAGTATAATACAGAACTGTAAAGTGGAATAAAAAATATATCATTATTATGTTAAATCAGGGTAACAGGGTAGGCAAGCGTAAGCGTTGGCTTCATTCAGCCGGTTCCTGTAAATTATGGGGTTTTAAAGGAATGTTTTGTATTTCTTTTCTTTGTGAAATGTGAATTTACGGAAATAAAGTGAAAGTAAAATTACAGTAACTCTCATCTAATATTAACTCTGCCTGCATCTATGGGATCACGGCACTGCCCCAGTTCTTTTTTTTTTTTTTTTTAGATTTTCCTCCACCACTATCTTATTTCTTCCATTCAGCCTCTTGCCACTTTCCCTTTCCCAAATGAATAAAAATCATCCCTGCAGCATCACGCTGCCTCACTGTACTTCACTTTGGGAATGTGTGTTGACATTAGTGAAAAAAAAAATATTAGTTTTCCACCATTGCATTTTGCTTGTTGACTATGGAGGAATGTTTCTGTCCTAAGTCCACCTCATCTGACCAGAATGACATCATTTTTCTAAACAATTCGCTATTCAATTACATTGGTGTCATTTATTATTACACCAGGTAATTTATTATTATTAACCTCTGGGTCAAAAATATTTGTCAAAAATAGTTTTGTTACGGAGATATCTTTCAACACCATAAGTTTAAGGTCATACCATAAGCGTGAGGTATTTGACGAGCTACCCCGATTGAAGATGAAATGGATTAAAGTTTCTACGCTCGGCGTTCACTTAGCTGCGTCTGCTTTGTGATTGAAGAAGAGAAGCAGAGGGAGGGGAGAGAAAAGGCAGCAGAGCAGCAGCGGGCAACAAGCCACCAGCCTGAAAACCCAGAAATAACAGCGTACTTAGCGGGAATCATCAAGAAAGCATAACTTTTGCACAACAGAATTCATTTTTCAAGCCTTAAACGACATATGATTCAAAGAACTAGGCGACCAGGATTGGCTGTTTTCGATTTTTATTTTAAGGCACCGAACTAAGAACGAAAGAAAGCAACAACACTGGGAAAAAAGACGGGGATTACACACAACAGTGACAATAAAACACTCCTCGAGAAGTGGTCTGCCTGGTCTAAGGGTGAGGTCCGAATTAAAAACTGAAAGCAAATCGGAGAACAGGTATTTTTCTGAGCATATTGTGCGTGGTTTATTTCCAAGTACCGTTTCTGTGTGAACTTTAAACTCAGGAAACAATGAAGACCTAGTCAGCAAGAACTCATCAAGTGTCTCGACGCTGCTAGCGTTAGCGAGCGAAGGTGGCTGTGAAGCTAAGAGAGCTAAGTTAGCTGTTGGCTAATGTTAGCTTGCTAGCTAAACGTGTTTCCCCCCCCCTAGAAACTTTTCGTGTTGTTTCCACGAAGCCCAAACACTGAAGGATTATTCTGAGCACAGAGGGGAAGGGCAGGTTCCCTTCTGGACTTTTCCCCCTCTGCGTACTTTTCTAACATGATGGCTACAGAGGTCAGCAGTGAGGATGCGGGTTCGGTCACGACAGGGACAGGGGTGGCGAGCGGAGGAGGAGGCCCGGAGACGGCCCCTTTTCCCTACTATCCTAAGCCGAACAGAGTGCGAGTCACCACCGAACTGGGACAAGAACCGACCCAAACCACCCGCCAACATTCGAACACTTCTCCGGACTCGCTTCCCGACACGAGTATCTATCCGGTGCCTGGTGGGGATATAACGGGATCGGTGCTCTCCGCGGCTGGGAGTGGTGGACAGGCAGTTTTCCAAGGAACCAACTCAGGGACAAGGGGCGGCATGTGCAACTCTCCCACCTCGGAGAGTCCAACCAGCCGGAGTTCACCCACATCTACGGGCCCGGACGGGTCTTCGAGCTTCCCACCGCTGCCTCCTGCGCCCCCCATGGATGAAAGCGACCTGCCGGATTGGGGGGATGAGGAGGATTTGGTGTTTCCTCTCTCTGCACCTCCCACCAACCAGTAAGTTTGACACCAGTTCACAACGACGCGCTGTTCTTTTGAAACCGAGCAATTGTAGTTTCACCAACAGCAAGCAACAAAAAATTTTTTCCCCAAATTTTATTTGGTGCCGACTTCCTTTCTACTGTTACATACTTGTCTCAGTCTAGTAATAATTCAGCCGCAGCCGTTTTAAAAGTCTCTAAGTTGCTTCGGCTAATGTGGAAGTTGATATTCAGTATCCGGTTAGTATCTGTAATCCTCGATCCACAGTTTCCTGGAGGGCTGCGGATCATTTGCATGTTTGGAATGTTTTTATCCCTCTGGTTGAAAATTACATTTCAGAAGAGGCTGACAGGCAGCCGGAAATTGATTTTAATAGTGCAGCTGAAAGTCTGTCTATTAGGGATGTGCCGATCAGGTTTTTTCCTACCGATACCGATACCGATCACCCCTGAGGGCCGATCGCCGATTCCGATCCCCGATACCGATCACATAATTATTATTTATT
>CAEGAF010063600.1:0-37294 GCA_903067075.1 Micropoecilia bifurca
GAACGTCAGCTGGAGATAGGCACCAGCAACCCTCCCGACCCCTCTAAGGGACAAGGGTGCAAAGAAAATGGATGGATGGATGGATCATTCATACCAGCAGCGTTTAGTCCGTTTGAATTGAACTCTGGTTCGTTTACCCCAGTTCGATCGGGGTGGTGTGAATGCTCAATCGATCTCTGATGAGGACCAAACATGCAAACTCTGGTCTGCCTAAAAACCCAGATCTCAGTCCGGCTGAAGTGAAATCTGGTGCGTTTTGAATGCCAGAGTCCACTCCAGAAGCAGGAAGTGGGCTGCTTCAGAATAGCCTGGGTTGTATTTACCCAGGGTATTCTGGGTAAACACAACCAAAACAAACGTGCCTATCGCTAGAAGGAGGAATGGCTGGTAGTTTTTTGCCAGAATCCTTTTCTGGTTCAGACCGAACAAACTGTTCAACATTGCTACCATGTCCACACTGTTGCGTTGTGTTTATGTCCCATACAGATCACGTCACACTGCTTTTCTCACTCTGGGGCTGCCCACTGTACAACCCGCAAGAGCTGTTGCTTAATTCTAGTAAAAAAAATCCCCAAATTATGAACCATAAAGGTGCTAGTGAACCACTAGACCTAGACCAAAATCCAGGTAAAATGTTTAAAATCTATAGCTTAGTCTCGTTTTTAATCTGCAAAATTAAAAACAGAATGTAGGTCAGGCCTCTGCATTAAGTTGTGTTTGTAGTCCCTATTTCCAATTGAGTTCATAATCAAAGTTTTTACACAGAGTTGCAGCAATAAAGCCCAAGGTGAGTTAATATAAACAGAGTTTATAAGCAAAGTATCTTCTTGCACAGTGTGGGATCTTTTTTAATCACCAGGGAGTGTTTATAAATCCTGCTTAAAAACAGTGTGTGTAACTCCTTACCAAGGCTTATAAGCTAGGTTTAAAATGCTGGTTAGCGCTAAATTTACAAGCACCGCATCTTGGTTAAATTAGCATTGACAAGATGTGAGTTTTAGGTTGTTTGAGATCAATTCTGGTATGGATATTTTTAGGGACGAAATGATGTGGCACTGAGGTGGATCTGACTGTAACAAACCAAACCACTTCGCCGCTGTTCTTTCACAGAAATTGCTTCCCCACTGGAGCTGCCGAGGCCGATAAAATAATATTCAGTTTTACTTACTCGGGCAAAAAAAGGCTCAAAAGACATCTGTATTCACATTTTATTCCAGCGACATTTTCTTTTTTCAGATATATATATATTTTTTAGATTTTTCGGGGGGCTTCTGCGTCCTAGATTGACAGGAAATGGGTAGAGAGAGAAGGAGAAAGATATGCAGCAAAGGTTTCAAGGTCGGGACTCGAGCGCGGGACGGTCGAGTTGAGAACTATAACCTCTATAGTCTACTGCTCCACCATATGATACCCCTTCTAGTGAGATTTCTCAAATTAATTTCAAATTAACCTGACAATTATATAAAAATATCAGCTAATGATGATCACAGTATTTGTGTTTCACTGGATTTACTTTCAGCTTCTACAAAACAAACCCAAGAATGTTTCCTTCTTGTGTTCCAAATGCGTGGCTGACTTAAAAGGATACGTGAAAGAATTTGGTCTCACATTGACGCACACACACACACACACACACACACACACACACACACACACACACACACACACACACACATGCAGGATTGTGACACGCACAACAGAAATTTCTCTGGAAAAGCTCAATCACGCACGATTTACCATCCTAGTTTATCAATGTGTTTCGTGATTCCCCGAGGAGGCATGACACAGAAAGCTGAGCAAGTTGAAGCTGGCCGAACCCCTGAGTGTGGAGCCAGGGAAGTATTAACCCTGAAACAGCTGGTTGGAGGACTGGATGTGTGGGCCTAAGTAGAGAAGATTTCCCTGTTGGTGTGTGTTAATTAGGCTGAAGTTAACGGGGCCTGCTGCAGCTTGTGTGATGGCTGACCTGGTGAGATTACCTTCTTCAGCTGCCCCTGTTAAAGCTGCCTCTACTAATGCCACCTTTATTACAGGAGATGCTGGCACCGTCTCCTCCTCGTCGTCGTCACGGCGGTGGGGGCCGAAAGGTTTGTCCCTGCCAACCAACCGGGCACAGAGCAAGATTAATCCCAGGAACACCTCGGGTAACAAACGCAGCCCTAATTTACTTTCTGCTTGTCAGAATATGTGGCCATGTGTTGAAGGCATTCAGTACTTCACAGGGTTCACCTGGTTCTGTCTGTGCATGCTGGCTGAAGATAAGTGGGGATCGTGTGACTGATTACACAGGAAGTGAAGCTGGTGGAGTGCGTAGCATCCAACAGCGAGAAATGGGGTGGCTCAATACGATGTGGGTGTACGTGTAAACATTTGCTCTGCGGTTAAAAACATGTCCGTTTATATAAAGAGTTGATGTGAATGTGATGGGAGCCAAGGACGGTCCAGAGAATTCCCGCATAGCGGTTCCCCTTGTCGTAAAAGACCCACCATTTGCTTTTGTCATGCAGGCGAGGCCATTCTTGTCATTTGCAGTAACAGGCAACAACACAAAGGGACCAACAAACACACTCACACACACACACGCACACACACACACACACACACCCCTGCTGAGTATGGGTGGACACCTGGTCTGGATCTCAAAGCCCACGGCATTCCTGAGATCTGGGAACTTAATTCCCCTAGATTAGCCTTTAAAATCCACCTAAGGGTTAATCGGCAAGCAACATCACATCCCTGCAGCACATTTTCCGCGTACACCCACACAAGTAGAAATACCTGTGAGGATATTTAACAAATACATATTAATCAGTTATATTATCGTGAGAGTAAATAGTCACTTCATGCTGCTTCTGATGATTTATTTAACTCATAAAACCACAAACATATACACACATGTGTGTATATGTTTGTGATTGTGGAAGTAAAAAGGCAGTGTGGAAGGTTTAAGAGGCAGCAAAAGATGCCATTTGCAGTATTTATGGTGTTTTGCTGACATGAGACATTTGCTGTGGAGAAAGTCCAGGATAAAAGGCTTTTCCCTCAAATCCCAGATAGTCCCAAAGCACCAAGGACTTAACTGGTGAGTGACAGCAAGAACGGGAGGTTTGGACAGGACTGGGGTCTCGTGAATGAAGCTGCTGTTGTGTAAGCAGGTGTGGGGGGGAAATAAGAAATCTAGGCCAGCAGTTACAGTAGGTGTGCTCCTTTGGAGGTTTTTGGGTGACTGGGCACAGTTGAAGGAAATTCCCCCGACGGTACAGATAACGAGCAGAGCAGAAGATGACTGGGGCAAATGACGCAGGCGGATCTTGCGATGGGTGCAGTTGCCTTTCGGGGGGCCCTGACTGGCACCTTGCAGCTGCCCTCTGAGCATGTGTCTGTCTGCATCCACAGCTGAGGTCAGCGCTCCGACGCCCAGCTGTTCGCTGTACAGTCAGTTCAACACACGGCACCTGTCTGCATGTGTGAGTTGGTGTGAATGTCTGTATCTGTGCGCTTTCAGGCCAGACTTATACAAGGGGAATCTCATTTACACTTAAAAAAAAAGGTCATAGTTTCTCCTGCAGAGTTGTTTAACTTCTTACTTTATTTATCAAGCAGAAAAGAGAATCATCTGTGTGGTTCACCGCAATGTTTTAGGGGATTCATTAACTGGTTTACAGTGATGGATTTTTATTGGGAGGTTAAGATATCAATGCCGTAATAAAGGGCAAAGTTTGTGGGTGGAAGAATTTATTATCGTTATCAGGCGCAATAAAGGTTTTGCCCCTGAACGTCGGATTTTCTCCCCCGCAGGGTGAATGTCAGTGTTAGGTATGGTCGGTCTGAACTGGTAGGAATGTAATCTTAATGGTGCCAAGGTGGCAGAACATTATCAGCCTCTCATCGTTCATCTTCTACACTCTAAACGGGGCGGCCACGTCACCGCCGACTCTGGTTCGCGACCCGGCTCGCGAGCTTCTCGATAGCCAAGCAGATTTAAACATTTAGGTGGGAAAAGATGTGAGATCAATAAATAATGAGTCAAAAACTGTCATGTGTGCCAGTCAATCATCAGAATTTCACCGATACGGCCCCCAGCTCATCTGCGGTGGCAAATTGCCCACAGCAGCAGCTATGAATACGATTTACATTCTCATTTCCCCTGGAAAATTTCAGATAAACGCAATTACATCATATCAGGATTTATTCCTTCCCTTTCCGTGTATTTCCTGGAGTTAATGTGGCGGTCGACGTGGTTCCAATATCAAGGCGGGCCGGAATATTGTAATTTCCTCAGGTCCACAGCGGAAAACAACTTGTGACAAAACAGATTTGCTTTTGTCACTCCCTCGATCTAATCTCGAAGCTGAAGGAGCAATGTGGGAAAGGAGAGCGCAGGTCATTTGGTAAATTACATATATACGTTTCGATTCCACCTGCTGTCAAAGTATGGAACAATAGGAAGAACGAATCGTGAACCCGACCATGTTCCTGTGACTTTCTGTAAAGATGACTTTTTGTAAAGGAGCAGTTTTCTCTAACAGTGGCTCATGTAGTTAATTTGATGGGCTCGTTATCAGTCTACAACACAAAAAGAGTCGTTACGATTCCTGAAAATATAATAAACTCATGATTGAAAGTCGGGTTAAATCTTTCCATTTTTGTTCACTTTATTTTTTTTTACATTAGGATTAATATTAAATAATACTAAATAATTTATTCTAGAATTGCGAATTGCAGCCTGTTGGGTTAGCTCTATGACTTTTGTTCTGATTTGATCTTTTTGTAGACTTTTGTTCATAGTGATACTGTGACTAGTCACATCCAGCCATAGTAAATTGAAATAATACAACTATTGAAAAGTAGATAAGCCTTTTTTTATGGACTTTAGGCAATGTCATGCATTCTGGTGAGAAGGTTTCTTTTTTAAACACTGAATCATTAAGAACGTTTTTGTTTCAAACCACATGGAAAAGGATCATTTGGATATTTGGAGGTACATCAGGGGCCGCGTTTAAAATGTGTTTCACTTGTATCCTTAGAAATTATGAAAATCTCAAAACAAATAAAAAAAACTCATAAACCTTCATGTCTTAGCTGCAAAGATCAGGAAAAGCAATCAACTGGAAGATGCTTATATCAGTTAAATGTAATTTTAAGCATAGATAAACTGCTGTTTAAGTTTTAAACAACATTTTGAGAAGAAAATATACAATTTATCCCAAAACCAACATGTTTATAAGAGGCCCCCTTGGTTTGACTAAATATGACAAAACCAGTTGGCCACTTTATCTAAACCTCAGCTGGTCCCAAATGGCTGCCATGAAAACCAGGTCAAATTGCACACTTCCTCTACAATTCATAGCACAATTTTGTTTTATTGTTGTTGTTATTTTTGAAAGATATGCCTGAAGGAATATCCCAGTGAAATGTTTTCATAAGAAGTTTGTACGTTGTTTGAAAAACAGCAGAAATAATAACCAACTTCCTGGTCTGCTAATGACAGACAGCGTTTCAACGGATACTTTGTTAGGATAAATGTTTATATCTCCCATAACCCATGTTGTAACTCTTCAAAAAGAAATTCCTACTCACGCAGGCGTGTTTAGTAATGCCAAATATCTGACTTGTCAAATTTAATTCCTGCACGACTCCAATAACCTCAACAGTCTGTGCATGATTTTGTGCAATTCATTTCTGCGGAAGTGCTCAATAATTTGCTACTACTCTTAAAAGATATATATAGTATTTGCTCTTTTCTAATTAGGCCCGTTTTAATTTTCAGCCCACTGAGACGGCAACAGTAACACATCCTTTGCAGGGAAAGTGTTCCGGCGTTTGTACATTTCTCTGTGGTATAGCGCAGCATTTGGTGCTCGCTCTAATCCAAAACACCAGAGAGACGGGACAGATTTCTGACACGGGTGGCCCCGATGGATCAGGGTGAGATGGGGATTTAGTGGAAAGAAGTATGCATGTAGACTGGAGGACGCGAGGCATCTCGACAGGAGTGCACAGTCAGGTGACAAATGGTGCCCCAGGCCAGGCGAGTGCCAGAAATGGCCTCTTAATCAATCAGGGGTCAGCATGTAGGCTCAGTCCAGACTGTCTCCACAGTCAGAGGGAGCCATCTGACAGAACACTTAATGTCAAGCCAAGAAGCAGGAGCTTTTACTCTAGCCAGTGCGGAACCATTAAGGATGTTGTGTTTTGTTTTGTTTTTTGTCCCTCTGTTTTTCCCCTTTTCAGATTAAATTCAGTGACCTTTCTAATCGGTCGCCGTGTTATGATACCTTTCAGTTTTATACTCTGTAGCTGTTTAGTCAGCTGACGAAAGTTCGATTGCGGTTAAGCTCGGCCCCGAACCTTGACTCGAAGCCATCTGGACGAGCTATGAAGTCAGTAAATATCGGAGTGGAGGGTAGCACACCTCTCTTGTACAGGCATCTTAAGGCCAAGCCCACACATTCTGCTCTGCACCCCTGGGCCAACCCACTCACACCCCCTGGGGCCGACCGACACACTGTGAGGTCCCAGGGGGAGCTTATCAGAACAGAGGGAGTAGCACAGGCCTTCTGTCTTCTGTCCACCCCTCCACCCTCCGTGCACATAACTCTCCTTTCCCACCATCTATCTCCCCCATCTCCCAATATCAACTCATTCATCTGTCCACTCTCGCTATCTGTGTGAGCCTCGTGGCTTGAGGACCTTTGTGGTTCACCCATCTGTTTCACCTTTATTGCTGCCATGTTTGTATTTATGTCGCCGTTTAATCATCGCGTCTTCGCTCGCTCAGGAGATCGCTTCGACTTCTTAAATAAGAGATTTCAACAAGTCCAATTAGCACAGACAGTTTGTCTACTGCAATTTAGTGCAATTTTTATTTTGCTGCCACCACAGATTTTAATTTTATTAGGATTTTATGGAGTAGTCTAATAAAAGTAGTTGGTTGAAAAGGAAGGGTGAATGGGTTTCAAACTTTTTTATTTTTTTTACAAAGCATCTCTATTAAAAAATTTGTTTGCCTGTTTGTCTTACCAAAACATTCCAAATTCAGTCTGATTTGATGGAGAGTCGTCACTAATCATTCATTCTTAAGTTTCACCACAGATTCTCAAATGAATTCAGTTCTGGACTTTGACTGGGCCATTCGAAGAAATGAATACTCTTTATGACTCAGTAGGAGACTGAACATCCACCATCTCATTGCTTTGCAGCCCTAATTTGGTGACCAACTTTCCTGTTTTCTATAGAAGTAAATTCCTTCAGCGTGCTGCTGTCATCGGCATAATCCACCATGTGTTCCTGGAGATAAGTTAGTTTTCCACCAAAAACTTCAGTTTAAGTTTTTATTTGGCGACAGCCCTGCTTTGTTGGCTTTTACCACACTAGTCTTGGCAAACCACAAATGAGATTTCTTTTGATTTTCCTTCAACCACATCAGTCAGACATGTGGAGTGAAAGACTAATGGTTGCAGATTGAGCTGTGCATCTCTACAGCTTCTCTACAGTGACCATGACCATCACTAATTATGCAAGATGCAAGCCAAAATCTTTACAATACTGGAAAAAAATAAAAATAAATAAACACCAGGTGTCAATTTGCAATTATTTCAAAATGATGCCACACTTTGAGTGAGTCATATAAAATTCATACATAAATACACCAAGCACTTTTACAAGGTACTAATGTGAAATATTTATCTGTGCAAAAACTGGTTTGTCTGAAAATGCGGCTCTTCTGTATTTAAAGACAGAAACTGATACTGCAGAAAATTAAATTCTATCACATTGTCATTGCATAACCAATTAAATGGTCAATTCCCCCACAATACAAAGGCCAATCAATAAGCCAATCATTGCACACCCACAGATCCAGATATTTATTCATCCATTTTGACAGATAAGACCTCCCTCTGCTAGACACATTGATTTATCTATGTGATATATCCTCTCCTACGTTGAGTCTCATGCTGATTCAGTCCCCACAGGAAACCGGGACGGCGCGCAGACGTAACCAGGACTGACAGCGACACCGGAATGATTAGATGGTGCGGAGAAAGACAATAAGACGCTGATTGAAAGTCACATAAACAACAAAAGAAAGCGCATCAGCCGAGATAACCTCAGCGAGATCAGGCGGTGTTTGAGAACAACAGCGTGTGGCACCTTAGGAGAAGAAAGGGTTTGCAGGAGAACAGACAGAATATTGTGGAAGACTCAAAAAGAGAGGAAGAGGGTGGAGCAAGCCAGGGCAGAAAAAACATGCCAAACCAGGATCAGCAAGTATTGAGATGCAGATCTGAGTATTGGAGCAAATAATGGGGGCTGTCAGGAGCATGTGTGCCGGTGGGTGAGGAAGTTCAGTGAGGGTGGATTCTTAGCATCTGCTAACCTGATTCTCTAAGTCGGTGCAAGCGGACTTCCTTTGTCTGGCCTCGCAGGCCTGACTGGAACGACCCATCACCTGTCGGGGGCCGTGTCAGATTCGCATGCAAACGAGAAGATGCTCGCACTGATACGTTAACGTTTACATGCACAAACACACGCACATACACACAAAAATGTGTGTAAAAGCTGGCTATGTAAAGAGGCTGATTAAAGGGATAGTTCAGGTTTTTAAATAAGTTATCCCACGGCAGCAGATAAACACGCTTGATAGCTTAATTTAGGATAAATTCAGGGTCGTTGTTGATTCTAGTGGCTTGTAGCTACTTGGATTAAGTGGGCCTAAGTGGACTTTGACCATGTGAACAATGTTTCAACATTAAAAACATAATTTTTGAACACTGTTTTGTGAACCCTTAAAACTGTTACATTACCACTGAGCGCTTATTTAGAGAGAAGCAGACAATTATTTACATGGGTAATTGTGGTAGGAGGCTTTGTGCCACCATTTATCTTCCTCTCTGAAAAGCAAACAAAGAACCGATCATGCAAAAGATCTTTCTGCCAGACTGTCCAGGAAAACAAGGCATTTTCACAATTCACAAAGATACAATTTCTTTAAACTGATCAAATATTTTAGTTTTTCCCCCCAACATTTCACTTTTCAGTGAGAGATTTCCTCTTAATGGAAATGTTGTGTAGCTGTCGCACAGACTGCGGTTGTCAAGCATGTAGGCTGGGCTTGAATTACAAGGACAATTTGGGTTTATGATCTTCAAACTATCGGGAAAAAAAAATCTAATAAAGGTTAAAATTGGTCTAAAAAGTCAGAGTTTGGGTATTTTCGCATAGAGTCTGAATGCAGCTCAAAATCGTACGTATGTATCCAACTGGATCCTGGCCTCTTAAGTTCGGCTTCCAAGTCCAGCTAATCTGAATTTATAACAAATGAAAACGACAAATAAGTTACTTACTTCAGGTAATATATTAACTACTTCTAACCTTTTCACGCAGCCTCGCTTTGAGAAACATGAACTATCTCACTTTTGCAGTGAGCTTTAGATAATCACATGTGTTACTCGTGTGTATGTAAACATCTGGATGGGTGTGAATATCTTCTGATTTCCATTGGCACCTAACGCGGTTAAGAGAGACGTCTAGTCTGACAAGATATGGGCTACTTATAACCTTAAAACAGATATTCAAGATCTTATTTACGACGGCTCTTATTTTGTGAGATTGAATGTGTCTGTTGCTTTTCATCTATATTAAAACAATGCAGAGGGGGGGGAGTGAAAGAATTGATATAAAAGTCATTCTGGTAAAACTTCAAATTTCATTTCAATGAGCTAAGTGACTCAGTCACTATTGTCATTTTTTAAAAAACTTCAGATAAATCTCTTTTTTAAACCCCAACAGGTCCTAAGCTGTTTAACTGACTTGATACGACTCAGCTGAAATGATTTTAAATGGGATCCCTTCTCTTTCTGAGGGGGGGATGGGGTTTAGTATTGGGAAGTTGGGAAAGGAGGGGGAGCAATATAGGGTCACAAGCAGAACTGGAGAAAAAAGGGGGGTCAATTTTTCCTTTCTCTCCAGGCTTTAGGAAAGAAAGGGAAGGAAACCAGAGACCGAGAGAAAGAGAGAGAGAGAGAGAGAGTGAAGCCCAAACCAACCCAGGCGAGATGGGTGACTGTTGGGGGGAGGGACTGGAGCAGGAGCGCTGCTTATTGGTAGGCTGCGGTCCTCGCAGTGGATGGATTGACTTTGCTCGGGTCGAATTACACCATTTGCCGTGCATTAGTTTGTTTTTCTCCCAGCCAGGAGAAGTTGATTCACTACGACGCGCACGAGAGATTTTCTGTTTTCTGGATTACCAAAAGCGGCGCGTAAAAAGGATATATATATAGAAAATACACATATAAGCCGTTTCAGATGAGGTGAGTCCCTTGCAGATGATACGTGGATGTACTTTTTGTCGCGCCGCACACTGTACGGTAAAAGTCGAAGAGGGTGGAAAACTAGAGAGAAGTCTTTTTGTAGGAAAACAAATATATTCCCTCTGAGAGAGGCGCTGTGCTGATCTGTAAAAAAAAAAAAAAAAAAAAAAAGCTGAGAGGAGTAGTGGGACCCTGGACTGTTTTTATTTCTTATTTCAAGCCAGAGTCCGCTCGTTATTTATTCCTTGGTGACTAAATGAATCTGCTCAGCTCAGACGCTAATTCCCACTGGGTGTTGGAGGAAGACGGGGCCACATTTGAATTGTTTATGTGCTCACAACTTTTAACAAGACGGCTAAATAAGTGAAACCCGTTGATGCAGACGTGCAACTTGGATTGCTTTATATAAACAGACAAAGTGATTCGTTTGCTATACACGTCGGTGGATGGGAGCCGTTCCTGCTGTCTTCCAAATCGATTCGTGCAAATAAAGTCAGAAAAGCTGGATAGTAAGGAGACCATCGCTCCTGTTTATGCCGTTCCTCACTGGTTTCCAAAGTTAATAGTAGTGGAAGGGGCTGGTGTATTGGTGGTACGAGAAGGAGAGAGAGAGAGAGATGGAGAGAGAGAGAGAGGGAGAGAGAGAGAGATGGAGAAAGAGAGAGAGAGAGAGAGGGAGGGAGGGAGAGGGGATGGTGGTATAGTGGGGGCTGTGTGGTCGTGGCAGAGCTTTGAAGATCACTCATCAGAGCGCAAGGGGGCCCGGGGAACCGAGACCCAGTCAGAATGATCCTGTGTGCGGAGAGCCGAGCTGAAAAATCACAGAGCGCATCTGGATGAAGGAGGGACAAAAAAGAAAGAAAGAAAGAAAGTGGGGTTCCGGATGGAGCTTAAAACAACAGGAATATCACAGGCTGGGCTTTTCCTCGCATATGGATTATCAGAGGATTATAACGTTCAGGCGGAATATCTCATTCATGCGTGAGTTTGGCTGCTCAAGGTAGGTGACATGTGGGGTTTTCTTGAGGATAAAGTGTCTTAATTTCTTGCGTTTTGAGACCAAAGCTGTGCGCGATCGTCAAGGCGCACCTTCCATTTCTTACTGGACGGTTTACTGCTCTCTTGTTTTTATATCCAAAAAGCTAATTAATGGCTGGAATGTCCGTGAAATGAAAGTATTTCTCGTTGATGATCGACTGTGGAAAAAAGGCGACATCCCGTTGAAGCTGTGCGTAAAATCCGTATATTCCAGCGTTTATTTTTATTTATTTTTTTACAAACATCCATATTTGCTGTTACTAGAATGAATCAAACTGCTGATGAAATGTTGAGTAAAATTATGAAAGTGTTTTTGTCTTATTTGTATGTCTTAAAATCAACTTCTGGTGGCGGTGCACATGACTGGAGGGGTTGGGTAAAGAGTGGGCTGTTAAACAATAAGAAGAGATGGGCGGACAGTTACCAGGAAGGTGGATCCTTTTCTGGTGCCTCTGCTATTTTTAAAGCATCCTAGGTTGTTTTTTTTTGTCAAAGCCATCTTGACGTTGAATAGTAAACAGCAGAAGCGCTGCTAACCTTTCTGCAGGCAGAGAGGAGGCATGGATGTCCAGCTCTGGACATGAATAAAGCGCAATGGAAGCAGTTAAAAAAAAAAAAAACAAAAAACGCAACCCCATCACCGTTGTCCCCCGAGTCTTTGTTGTTCTTTTGTATGAGTCCTACATGTGGACTAAAAGGGCTATGAAAGGATTTACCACGGACAAAACTGGAATGCCTTCATGCTCCGGTCTGCACAATGCATGCATTAGAGCAGGGGCTGGAGCATGGACTCTGTGGTCAGGACAGGGGTGAAACATCCTCATGCAAAGTTGGAACATTTGGAAAAAAAAATATGTGGATTGGGATTTCAGGAAGAGTTCTGGAGTAATTCCACAATCTGCTGTGTTAGAGAAAGTGGGTAAATTTGATGAGAAAAAAAAGCAACAGGAGGTGATTGTGTTGTTTTTTTCATATCATTTTCTTTATTCTTTAACAGATGCGCACAGCTACTCCTAAACCAACTTGACGTTTCTTTCTTTCTCTCAATGAATGTTTAAGCCTGATGATAGTTGGCTCATGATCTAAATGCTGGTTCTATATTTGCCAAATAATCTCGCGCTCTCCTTTAGAAATACAGCTAAATCCCCAAAAGTCTAAAGGATCTGAACTCCAGCCACAGAGATCACAGAGCTTAGTTCATGCTGTAATTACAAACTGCATGTAGTGGAGGAACACCACACCATGGGCTAGATGAAACATCAGAACTAGCCCTGATTTTTTTATTTTTTTTTCCCACCTTTTTCGGACAGCACAGCTGGTCTGTGTGTCCCGCTTTCGCCTGGCTGGACACAGGGTCAGAGCTCAGTGACCAGAACGACCACCGTTAACCTCCTCTACAGCCGGCCATAACCCCGGAACAGCCGCCATTAAACCATACAGTGACCACTTTTTACCCCTTTATGGTTTCCCTAAAATGCTGATCGCTGATTGCTTGGGCCAAATAGACAGAGTGGTAAAAGCTTGACCATGTGTGCAACATTTGGCTCCAGTTTGTTTGTTTAGTGATCAGAAACACCCAATAAACATGGTTCCACAGGCCGGAGGGGGGTGCGGTTCCATTGTGTTGTGTTACCCAAAGCCCCCTTTTGTTTCTTCGTCACACCTGCAACGTAAGGCTTTTGTGCAGAACCACCGCTGAGAGCAGCCTTTTCTCCTGTTTCACTCCCCTGCTCATCGAGCTGCGGAGGAAAAGTTTGGAAGCATGCGTTCAAGGAAGTAGAAAACTTCCCTTTATGCCAGATCTCTGAAGCAACAAGTCCGACCAAGCCCGTCAGACGTAATCCTGGCATACGTAGCTGGCAGTTAGGAGTGCTATGCTTATTACCGAAGTGGGAAGGGAATAGATTTCATTTCTGTGCGTGTTTGGTAGCCGCTCTAATCATCTGGCCGACTCAACCTTCCAGTGGAGCTGCATCTGGATTAATTTCACCGAGCCAAGTTGGAGAGCACCAAAAACCGCGTCACACCATGTACACAGCTTTAGGCCTGAAAGTCATGCATGTTTGCATGTGTTTTTAAACATGCACAGGGTAGAGAAATGCCTGAAACCCCACTCCTCGGTTATCGGACTTCCTGCGTTAGGTTCACAGCTCATGTTGTGTGAGATGACAAGTGGAGGAGCCCCTCACCCCCTGAGCAGCAGCCATTGATCTGCCGGGATTTACATCCACGCCACAAGTTCACACACAATTTATGAAATCTCATGCACTGCTGTTTTGCCCACTCTTTCTTACGATCCCCAATCCCTCCAAGAAGGACCTCCTTGCAAGAAAAAGAAAAAAAACAACTTCCATCCAGTGTCACAATGGAGGTGAGGCTACATGTGCCAGTGAAAACACAGCTAAGAGGAGGATAAGTGTTAATCTGTCGCGTTAAGCTTGGAACATTAAAGCTTGGAGCTGCAACCACCATAACTGGGCTAGAGACCCAAGTCACCCACTGTCATCAGTAGGAACAGAAATCCAGCAGATCCCTTCCCCCCCTCTCTGGTTCCCCCTGCCCATGTATAACACCGTGGACCGGAGCCAGCGGCGTCGGCAGCGAAAGTGCCTGGTTGTAGGACACTGAAAAGCCTGTAATAACAGAGGCAGAGCGAGGCAGCGCTGAATGGCACTGAGTTGCGTGACAAGCCGAGCGTCTCCAGACTTGTTGAGGCGTTGTGTGTGTGTGTGTGTGTGTGTATGTGTGCACGCGCGCACGCACCTACGTGCACGCGGCCCCGTGCGCACACTGGAGGGCAGGAACCAGAGAGCGCGAAGGCAAACAAAAACAAATCTGGGCCTCATAAGAGAATAAGAAGTAATTTTAGATTGCCGACCTTACACTAAAGTTTCTTTAGAAAGCTCCTTCAGAGCTTGGTGGCGATAGTCGTGCAAGGAAGATTAGATCCAAGAGTCACCCTGGAGTGTTTTCCTCCTGAATTGTTTAGTAAAAGACAAAAAAAAAAAAAACTGGAATATTTTTGATGAGGCAATGGAGAGAAGTGCTGCAAAAAAGAAATGATCTACCTGCGAACACCAAGTTTGGGATATGTGTACAGCCTGCAGCTTTCATGAAAGCAACATAAAGTAGAACTGCACAGCTCAGTTTATTTACTTTTCGTGGCTCTCCTGCCTCCCCCCCCCCCACGGTTGAGCATTTGGTATCTATTCCTGTCCCAAGCTTCTCTTCGAAACTCAGCAGTTTATTGCACGAGATTTTAAAATAGCACAATTCTCAGTGCAAGAGTGCATCCAAAGAAGGTAGTTAAAAAAAATGATGTGATGCTTTTAAGGAACACCAGCTTTATTTTTTTTAAACAGAGCAGCAACATCACTTCTTCTTCTTCCTCTGATTAGGATCCTAACAGGTGCTCGGTCTAGATCTCTATGAAAATAACCCTCTGGTCCCAGAAATCTTTCAATTTCTGCTGAAACATCAAACCCCTAATTTAACTATTATGTGGACTGATGAAGCTTAAACATCATCTCTACAGGCTTTACATTACTCAGAGTTAATGACACTGCTCTTTCAAAGGCCTCAGTGTCCCACAGAGCGCTGAATAGCCATGATTACACATTGCTCATGACTAAAACACATGGGCTTTACTCTGATTCCAGCTAACAACCCTTCCCTTTGATCAGTGAGCAGTAACTGTTTAGATCAACACAGGATTAGGGTGAAAAAAGAATCATGTTTTATATCAAGGTGTTAGCATAAAGGCCGTCTTTATGCACTCTGCACACTCACATGACGCTCCTCTCATTTTACAGTCTAATTTGGTACCCGACAGCCGTGTGCTGTAGGTTTTTCCAATACCTGAAGAATTACTCTGGTGGCTGCTGGCATCAAATATGTGATTCTTTTGACAAGCTGAACCAATCACATTTCGGTTTACAATGTCTTCACATTGCTACAGTGATTAGGATGAGGACTATAGATTTGTCTTTTCGGGCCGCTGATCAGCCATGTTTCCTGTGTGGATCAATCAAAGCGCTAATGGCTTGGCAGGGCCGGGCACACAGACAGCAGTGGAGCAGGTGTGCTTTGGGGCTAATTGAAAAATTAGTCGATACTTTCTCTGTGTGTGTGTGTGTGTGTGTGTGTGTGTGTGTGTGTGTGTGTGTGTGTGTGCGCGCGCGCGCGCGCGTTCCTATTTGTGCGTCCAACACAGTCAGCCCGGTATTCTAGCATTTGAAAGTGCGATTATGCACGCGCAGCCTCGTGTATGTCTGGGTATCTCTGTGTGCTCCAAGCTAATCCATCCCCCTGCCCGTGTGACGTCTCTCGGTAAATTGTTTATATCCGCTCAGGCTTTACCTCCATGAATAATTTGTTTGCCTTATAAATATTTGAATGTACACCAGTCATTAATATGCACAGACACAGTCTGTCCCTAAAGTACTCCTTCACACACCCGACTTACACATTAACCACCCCCGCCACGCCCACGATAAATTATTGCCGTCGCAGCCGTCGGCATATCATATCTCCAGTCAGACACTGTGCAAACCATTATCTCCTAAAATTACAACCGTGTCAAAACAACTGTACACATGTCGCAGTGCAGACGCAAAGTGAGGGAATCACTGCGCTGCGATAAAGATAGAGCGGACCAGCTCCACGTTAAGGCCGGAGTGACACCCGCCAGCAGAGCTCTGATAAAACTCTGCTAAGGTCAGAGCAGAGGCTGCGCTACCAGCGGTCAGTG
Source organism: Micropoecilia bifurca (assembly GCA_903067075.1). Lineage (NCBI taxonomy): Eukaryota > Metazoa > Chordata > Actinopteri > Cyprinodontiformes > Poeciliidae > Micropoecilia > Micropoecilia bifurca. Next base: position 16,102 of record CAEGAF010063600.1, read on the forward strand.
CTGGGCCCGGCCAAGTAAAACGAATCAGAGCACAGATGTACGGCGACAGCAGACGTCCCTCACAAGGTGGACTTCCGGTGTCTGCATACGCACACCGAGAAGAAGCCCCGGCCACTCTATTTGGCTGACCTTCCTTTTTAGAGCGCAGATGCAGCAAGAGGTTGGGGGGACGAACGTAGCCAAACGCCGCCATCGACTGCCCAGTCATCAATAAATCAGAGGCAACGTTAAGTGTGCATCATTACGTCACAGCTGAACTTTTTTTTTTTTTCACACGCATCTCATAGGACCGGAGTTGACGTCACTGTTGAGCCTTAGCACGAAATCCATCAACATCCAAGGAAACAACAAGCCTGCCATTTTTCTCCATGTCTCCAGGTAACATCTCCAGCAGTGTGCAACAGGAAGCGTCGTCTGTGAGCAGCCATGGGCCAGAGGGCTGCGCTTCTGCTCGGCAGGCTTCTGCTGTTGCTGGCGGCCTCACGCGCTCTCCTCGCAGTCAGCTTCCCGGAGGACACGGCGCCCCTCGACGTCGTTGACGCGCACTGTGAGTGGACAAACACGCGCAAAACGCTCCCCTTCAGCCTCCACTTAAAAAAAAAAAACTCATTTCACTACACCGAATTAACACAAAACACACATCCATCCATTTTTGCCGTGTCAGCAGTTCACACTCACACGGTGCCACATTCATAAAATCACTCTGCCGTGCGGCCGGTGGTCGCGTTGGGAAGATTTTATTTCCATTTCCGCTACGCACTGGAAAGACAGAGCAAAAAACGCTGACATAAGCAGCCTCCACCTAACACAGGAAACTAATGACGCACAAGGTTTGATTGTTGAGGACGTACACAACAGTGCAATGAGGATTTGCAGTGTGTCTTAAATACAAGCCTGTGTGTCAACTTAATTTTAATCAGAGCAAGTCACGTTAACGTGTGAGTGAGATTTATTCTGACTGAACGCGGATGCGTGTGATTTCTCTGCAGTTGCTCGGCGGTACCCTGTGTTCAGAGGCAGGCCCTCTGTCAACGACTCCCAGCATCGCCTCGACTTTCAGCTGATGACCAAAATACAGGACACGCTATTTATCGCTGGCAGGTATATTTAACACACACACATTTGCCATCTCGATCTGTCGTCTTTCCCTTTCTCACATCCCCCCACATCAATATACTCAGTCACTGCTTGGCACATAAACACAAGCATACTGGGTGAAAAAGCTCTTAGTGTTATTGGATCTGTGGCTTCCAGCCCCGCATCTGATGTATATGGCTGGTATTGATTTAGTGAAGGCGTCCATCACGCCCGCCTGACGTGCTTTCACGGGGGTTTTCTTGGCATCCTTTACATGTCTTTTGTTTTTTTTGTATTTATGGCCAGCGGAATTAATGTGACTGCTAGCACTAATATTGTTGCTCGAAATTGCTTTGACATCAACAATATGAAAAGTCTCTCTAAAGTCCCTGCAGCCACCATCACATGGTGCTTTATTGTCAGGTATGATCCTATTCCTGCCAGTTTGTGCCCTCAGTTAAAAAAGGATTAATCAGAAATATGTTGTCCGATGGCTGATCAATTGTCAAACGAATGAAAATAAATCAAGAGCAGTCAAAGCGAGCCCTAATTGTTGCCTGTCTCTATTTCTTCAGAACCATTTAAATGTTCCGTTTACGTTCGTAGATAACATGCTGGAAGGCATTTTTCATCTATTTATGAAGTTGAAACTGTTGACCATATTGATCTATTTGCTGTGTTGGAATGGTTTTTACTAATCTTTTCAAATTATATTTCATTGATTATATACTTCTATCTACCCTGCGTTGCCTCAGTTTGTACAGACCATCTTAAACAAGCCACCAGCATTTGAGCTAACTCATCGAACCCGTGGTAATATTCATGTAGAAAGAGCATTCAGGATATACAGAGAGGTAACCCTGAACATGAAGGTTCCCCTTTATGCCGATGTTGTCTTGCTCGTTATTTAAAATCCCCATTTTTCTTTGACCTTTGTGTTTTCGACATTGAGTCATGGCGGTGTACATCCAGCTCAGCAGGTGTAGGTAAAATATGTTGTGGACATGTGGTGCCCACATTGACCTTCTGTCTGCCAAGAGAGACATTATGGTCTCTGTTGGCAGGCCATTATCAACCGAACACAGTTCATGTAAATCAAACATGGATAAAGTAATGTATAATGTAAACAATGGTTCTCAATGAGCAGGATACAGATAATCAGAATTTTTGAAGTTCAGTTGTAGTTTATCATTCATCATTTAGTAAGGCAAACTCATTCTTCAGGTGAGACCACTTGCACAGCTACGTTGGGTGGTACGACTGTTAAAGGCATCATTTTGACATGATTAAGTTATCAATAGGTTGCTTCAAAGTAAAACCATTGAGCTCCTTCAATGAACAGTGAGTGGTTGGACAGGCAAAACATTTGCCATTGTATGTGGAGGCAAGTTTATAAAGCATAGACTGTACAAAATATGCAAGCAATGTCTTTCCAACACAACAATCAATTTTTTTTTTTTTAGCCAAACCACAAAGTGACAGTTTGTGGTCCAGTTGGGGATGATTTTATCTAACGTTGTAATTTTGTTTTATTCTGCTTAAAGATCAATTTCTGTGCTTTGCTGCCAAAGGTTACACCTTCAACAATATGGAGTAAACCGGAAATATATATTAAGACTTGTTAGGTGTCAAATGTGTGAATACATCTGCCATTTTAATTTGCGTTTTTTTTCCCCAACCTGGTATATGTTTGGAGGATTTCTGGGACTGAGTTCTGAATCTATAATTTTGTTTTAAAATTAAAATAAGTCTTGGAGTGGAAAAATGTTTCATACCGGATATTAATTTTCTGTATTCTGTCAAGATATTCACTTAGAACATTTCTTAAATGAATATTGTCTATGAGATCAAGAATATTATTATGTTTTGTTCGCAGTGCAATTTTCATTTGTATTAAAATTTCAATGATGACGAAGACCTATATCAGTATTTTTCTTTTAAAACAAAGATAACACTTATCCTGATACCCTGTGGTTTTAGTTTGAGGTTACAAAAGGAGGTTTTTTTTTGTAGTTGTAATACCTAAATGAGAATAGGGAAAATGGTAACGTAAATTGGGTTACAAATTGGTGAAGTTGCAAACTGACCCTCAGAAAAATTGCCAATAAAAAAGATTTAAACAACCATTTGAACCGCTGAGTGTTTTCCTTGTTCTGACTGCAGCGTGTGCGTGACGTTGTTGTGTGTTTGCAGGGATCAGGTGTACCTCGTCAGTCTGAGAGAATCCTACAGGAATGAGATCATTTCTTACCGGGTAAGATTCTCGCCACGAGCTGCTTTCTCAATCCACAAACCCTGAAAGGGCTCCTCAGAAAATACTGAGCCATTCATCACAAACCGGACAGGTTGTAAAATGAGAGTGGAAAAATGGAGGTGGGGGGAGGAAAGGGGGCTGTATCTGAGTGCAAGTCTGTGTATTTTGTTTGACATGCACATGTCTAATACGCTCTGTGTGTCTTTACAGAAGTTAACATGGCGGTCGGGACAAGGTGACAGAGAGATGTGTGCTGTGAAGGGAAAACATAGAGTAAGTATGGAGGAAAAAAAAGGGACTTGACAAAGTGTCTACTGTGAGGAAAGAAGCAAGCGGATTTTTATTATATATGTGTGTGTGTGTGCGTGTGTGTGCGTTTGTTTCCAGGATGAGTGCCACAACTTTATTAAAGTGCTGGTTCCCAGAAATGATGACCTGGTGTTCATCTGTGGCACCAATGGCTTCAACCCCATGTGCAGATACTACAGGGTCAGTGAACCGGGGCGATTTCAGCTTTCTTTTTTTGAAACACGCTCAGCCGCACAAATTTGACTGATTTATGCAGCCGCTTAGATGTGCCCGTGTTTCCGCTGGGCCTCCTCTGATGTGTGGGTGATCTCTGTGTTTCCTTCAGCTGGATAACCTCGAGTTTGACGGGGAAGAGATCAGTGGTTTGGCGCGGTGCCCGTTCGACGCCAAGCAAACCAACGTGGCCCTGTTCGCTGGTACGGGTCGAACACACACGCCCGCCCGCACATATGTAGTTTTGCAAGAGAACAAGTGATGCATTTCTACTTATGTTCTCATTATCACCTCTGTGTCTTTGCCACGGTAAAACTTGCCTGCAGCAATAACAGCTCGGCCAATTAAGTGTTATCTTATAAAAGAAAAAAGCAGCGAGAAGCAGTGGTATCTGTTTTTTCTACTTTTTGTGAGCGTTTTATGTATTTGTTTTTGGCTTCCTAGAGGGAAAGCTGTATTCTGCAACAGTCGCCGACTTCCAGGCCAGTGATTCTGTCATCTACCGTAGCATGGGTGACGGATCAGCACTGAGAACCATCAAATACGACTCCAAATGGCTGAAAGGTGAGCAAGTGGCCCTTTCTGTGCTTTCTAATTGTACGGCACAGTACAGGTGGATGTCGGTCAAATAGAATATCGTAAAAAAACAGTTCAACTCAACACGTGTGGATTACTTCACACAATGGGTGAATATTTCAAGCCTTCATTTCTATTCACTTTGACGATTGCATCTTGCATTTTGCATCTTACATTAAGCCAGAAAAAATAACTTTAATACAAAAATGTCAGTCTACTAGATAGTTTGTCCACTGCTGGAAACCAACATGGCAGATGATCAGCTTTTGACTCTGCTGAGGTGCTAAGGAGAGTCACTTTGGTGGCATCCAAAAAAATTAACTTTGATTTTTAAGATTCGTCTTTGGACAACAAGATTCCAATTATCCATTTAATGTACTGATTTGAACTTGAGATGTGCCGGAAATGCAAATGAGACAATTTTTTTTTAGCTGAGGCTTTTTCACTAAGCTACTTCCACACATGGTTGTTTTATGAAGTCATCTTCAAGTCCATTTCACAATTTACGACACAGTTACCAGAAATCTCATTGCGTAGCCAATGCATGAGGAGGTTTGTTAACCCGCCGAGAGGACGAACAGATTCATCTCCTGGTTGATCATGTTTGGTTGGGCTCCATAAAGTGCCGTTTCTGTGACCAACCAGAAAGATGTAAAAACTGAACTGGACTGTATGAATAAAAATCAAACACTAAACTAAATCCCTTAAAGGGAAGGTGATTCATGTCACTGACTGATTTTCAGCCAAGTCTTGAGAATATTGTTGCAGAGGAGGAAACATTTCCAGCAGAACTATAGTACCGTATCATTTAATAATAATAACAAAAAAAGCCATCCGTCACTCTGAATCCTTCTCTGGAAATGCATGCATCTACCTGCCAGAAAAACGAAATGCCCACGGTGCCTTAGCATGTACATACGTGACTGTCAGAGCTGTTTTTCGAGTGATAGAGAGCTTTCCTGCCCTGCCAAGCTTCACGGGAATATGGCCTGTTCTCTCCCAGGCAATCTAGGTCACCCCTGTCATATACGGCCTTGTACAAATCTCTGAAATATTCAACATGCACAGCAGTGGTGACGGTGCAGAAATACACTTTAACTCTCTGCCTGCTCCCCTCCTCCCCCCTCTCTCTCTTTTTCTCTCTCAGAACCTCATTTCCTGCATGCAGCCGAGTTTGGGAATTATGTGTACTTTTTCTACCGGGAAATCGCCGTGGAACACAGCAATCTGGGAAAGGTAAGACAAGTGCAACCTCTGATCGAAACACCATGGATGTTCCTCCAAAACACAGTGTGCAGGACTTTCCTGCTTTAGTGGATGGGTTAGAATCGCTGCGATAAATGAGCCGTAGTGGTGATGGGAAGACTGCTATAAACCACATCAAAGGGAAATTTCGACATCCAGTGTTTACTGGGAATGGCTTCCAAATGCAAGGCCATTACACAGTAAAAGGATTTACCTCCTACAGGCTTTGTATTTTGTATCTCCCTCACACTCCAACAAACACAGTCATATAACGGGAATTAGGACAGTCCACGTTTGAGACCAGCTTTGCGTTTGACCACCCCTCACCCTGGGTTGGGCCACAGGAAGCCACATCTTCCATCAGCCACTAGCTACTAAATATTTTACCTCTACTAATGCTGGGGTGACACCTGGCTTCTGATGGAGGTTTGCACTGGTGAATTATTAAAAGCGTCTAAGCCGACTGCCTCATGTACCTCATTTGTGCTCTCTGCCCCTGTAATATGTGCAATCAGACACACTTTTACACAATGCTGCTTTTAAGTACATTTTCTTTTTGCGTTTGTTTCATTCGGGGCGAACAATCTCCTCACACGGAGTTAAATACGAGTTGTGTGTGTGTTAAGTGATTTGTGCTGAGTTGCTACAGGATGGAGTTATTTATTATTCAAGAACCTGAAGTGTTTTTAGTGACACTCACGGAGAGGCCTTCCTCTTCCGCTCGCCTCAGTCCTCTCTCCAACCGTCTTTTATCCCCCCCCCTCCACTCCCCGCAGGTTGTTTATTCCCGAGTGGCCCGGATCTGCAAAAATGACGTCGGTGGGTCGCAGCGAGTGCTGGAGAAGCACTGGACCTCTTTCGTGAAGGCGAGGCTGAACTGCTCCGTGCCGGGCGAGTCCTTCTTCTACTTCGACGTGCTTCAGTCCATCACCGACATCATCGAGGTCAACGGCGTTCCCTCGGTGGTGGGCGTGTTCACCACGCAGATGAACAGGTGAGCCACAGAGGGAGGATTCTTGGGATATGCGTTTCTCCGAATATCCCTATTCACTGGTGTCGTATCCCTTCCGCAGCATTCCGGGGTCAGCGGTGTGTGCCTTCTCCATGACTGACATAGAGAAAGTGTTCATGGGCCGGTTCAAGGAGCAGAAGACCCCCGACTCTGTGTGGACGCCGTTTCCAGAGGAGAAGCTGCCAAAACCTCGGTTAGAATTTGAACTCGAGGCAATACTCCGACCGTTCGATACACAATCCCAACAGGGGAACGGGGAACGGGCATACGCAGTAAAGTGGTTAAAGCGCATTATGAGTTACTGAACTTTTTTTTTTTTTGAGCAGCAGCTGTTGACCACCTCAATTTTCCTCTTTCTTAATCCTTCTTTGTCATGGTTAAACCCAGTGAAATCAAATCTTTTTCACGAGCCAGCCACCGGGTTATTAGCTCTGACCCAGCACACGCACTTGCCATCTGCTGGTGATTAAATTATTAATTTGGCATAATTAAATGCATTGAATATTTAGCTAGTTTAGCGTTGGCACTTATATTGGCAGCTATGCCCTGCGTCCAAAACACAAAGTCCATGCTGCACCTCATTACCCCTGTAAATCATTGATGAGGGATAATCATGCATATGTATATTTTATGTTTCCAGCTGAGGCCATACCCCCAAAAGACACCTGCTATTCTCCCCCCTCCCCCTCCCTAAACTGTCCCAGAGCTTTTCATTCATTTCATTGTATGTTATAATTGCTCCTTGGTGTTTGACGGTATAGGCCCGATCTTTGACCTTTTGCCCTCTGTGCGTGCGCACTCTCCATATCCTAGGCCTGGGAGTTGTGCAGGTCACGGTCCGGCTGCGTCCTTTAAGAGCTCTGTGGAGTTTCCAGACGACACCCTGCAGTTTATCAAGTCCCACCCTCTTATGGACACAGCTGTGCCTTCGATTGGGGACGAGCCGTGGTTCACCAAAACACGTGTCCGGTAAGCATACATGCAAAAAACATCTGCCGATGGAAACACAAGACCTGAAGCATAAATTTATGGGTGTATGTGTCAGCATGATTTGCAGTACTGTTCCATGTGTTTTTATGTCATTACTGACATGTTTATATGTCACTTTGGTGGATACAGGCTTCCTTTGACCTGTTTGAAACCTAAAAGGTTTTTCTAGTTTTTTTTTTGTTTGTTTCTTCCTTTTTTACACCGTTCGTGTTATGACTATTTTTAGAGGGACAGAAAGGTTTCTAAATCAAAAAGAAAAACAGCGGTTGTCTATGTACATAACAGTCTCACATTAGGATAAACTGTGTGTAGTTAGATGGCTGTGGGAAAAGAAATGCCTTTTTAGTAAGGCAGGTTTGTGTTGATCTTCATTAGTAATGGACATATGCTCACCAAAATATCAACAGTGAAAAGCAATACTTTCAAAATCTAAAACAACCTGAAATGTCATGAACATGGAACAGACATGAAACATGCACAAAAACAAGCTTTTACCTTAAACAAAGTTTATCCAATGCGTTTTCCAGTTTACATTTTTTACTTACAAATACTGGGGAGTTAATAAAATCCCAAAAGCTAAACAAAATATTCACTTAGATAAAAGAACACACCCGTGCGTTTAATTGGGCTGTACACACCTATAAGTGGTGTAAATGACGGGTCCAGATAGAGGCAGGGATGTGTAAGTAAGCAGTCATGGACTAGACAGACGGTGAATTATGAAGACATTTGTTGGCTTGAGATCTATTGCTTTGCCTTGTATTTTGATTCTTAGCATTTGACTTTCTTGCATTTGAAAGTTTGGACGAAACCTACAGAGTTTAAGGTGAATATTATTTGGATGTATAATCATTTCCCTGATGTTTCTCTGATACTCATGAAGGTACCGACTAACAGCGCTGGCTGTAGACGGCCAAGCAGGACCCCACAAGAACTACACGGTGGTCTTCATCGGCGCTGAGTCGGGAGTCGTCCTTAAGGTCTTGGCGAAGACTTCCCTTCTCTCCCTGAATGAGAGTCTGTTGCTGGAGGAGATCGATGTCTTCAACAGGGCCAAGTAGGTCTACATTAACCTTCTTCCATCTCTGTATTTGCTTTTCCTCCTCCGTTTCTCTTCCCCTTTGTGTCTGTCGGTTGGTGAGTCAGCAACTCTCAAAATAAAAGCGCCCGGCACACATGGCAGCGTCTGCCTGCCTGCTTTCTCCACAATTGCAGTGCAAGTGATTATTTATCTGTCGAAGTGTCACATGTTAAAGATTAAACCGCTGTTAGGCTTGGACAAAAAGTTGCACCTTAACTGTCTCCATCTACTGTCACGTAGAGGATTGAGTTTGCTGACAGGTTTCTGTCGTCTCCTTCTAGGTGCCCGTCTAACCGCGAGGATGACAAGCGTGTCCTCTCGCTTCATGTGGACAATAACACACACAGCCTTTACGTTGCCTTTTCAAGCTGTGTCATCCGTATTCCCCTGAGTCGGTGTGAAAGGCACTCCTCCTGCCAAAAGTAAGCGAGACCGTACTCACTGCACGGGGCTGCACTGTCGCTCATAGGTGTTTGACCTTATTCGAGGCGTTTTTCACGTAAACATCGCAAAGGCCATCATGGCGGTTTGACCTTAGGCGGCCGTATGGTTAATGTTCAGTCAGTCACAAATGATAACGATGTTCTTTCCATAATCATTAAGCCTGTTTTTGAATGTGTTTGTGCGCCAGGTCATGCATTGCATTGAGAGATCCTTACTGTGGCTGGAAGCCTCATGGAGCCTGTGAGAGGATACAGCCTGGTGTTTTGTGAGTTCAAGCTCCGGTTGCCAAAAAAAAGAAAACAAAAGCAAAACATGAGAAAACAAGACTGCATGAGGCGTTTGCAACTTTTTAAGTAACAGCCAAGCTTTTCTCTTCGTGGTTTCAGGAAAGGATACGAACAGGATGTTGAATATGGAAATACCACTCACCTTGGAGACTGTCGAGGTACGACTCTCATCCCCATGCCGTGCCATTGATCCCGCAATGCGGACAAACACATTCAGTTCTGCTCACACTTACACACACACTGTACACAAATGAAACACAAACCCATCTCTGCATACACCATAAGCCTGCACACTCACAACCAGTAACCACTCAGTAACTTTGCCCCTTACATGTATTCAAAGTATTAACACACACATCTACATACAGTACATGGCCACCTGTAACTATGGGTGCTTGTAAGGCCCACACATGGACATGTACAATTGAAAGGTCATGCTTAGCTCATGCAAATGACGGAAGTTTTATTTTATTTTATGAGCAGACAATTTTAAGCCTAAGGAATCTACACTTGTATGCAATTTTCTCCTCATGTGTATTGGCTAAACATGACCAAGGCTGAACCTCAGTATTGATCAGAACCAGAGGGCTTCCAGTCAGAATAAAATAAAATAAAAACACTGCTAGGAAGCTAAATATTAGTTGCCAAAGCAGGTTTTAAGCGTTCAGTTTTATTTTTACCTCTGAATTCCCTTATAATGATTTCTTGTCCTTTTAATTCTTTTTAGTGTTTTTGGGCACTACCTCAGCGCCAGATTACAAATCATTTGGCGACCCTACCTCTGGTTAGTTTGATCTTTTACTCAACTGGTTTCTTTCCTTGAGTTCAGCATTTCCCACCCTTATCCTTTCCATCCTTGCTACTTTTCATCTCTTGTTCCAAAACAACTACTGAATGCTAACGCTTCATTTTTCACCGTCACAAACAACGTAGACCACATAGGTGCTCTAACCACAGCACAGAACCACTCATAGCATCACTCCCTTTCCTGATTCATCCATCTTCTCTTATGCATGCCAACCGTTCAACTCTTAGCATCTGTAATGTTGTGTTCCAACTCCTTTGAACACTTTAATCCAATATTTTTCTTCTTGTTTAGAATATTCAATGATGCACTGTTTTGGCTCTGTAAATGTTTTTTGTTTTGTTCTGGTTTTTTTTTTTTTTTTAGTTTTTTCTCTTACAAATGCTCTGCTCATGCCTACTAATTGGGGTAACAGTATGCTTTACACTCCTGCACAGTTTGTTAACCGTTTGTTTGTCACCACAGACATGGCGTTTTCATCTGCACCAGTCACTGTCCAACCCAGTGGGCCCATACAGCCCCCAGTACTCATACCCAGTCAAAGCCCCAGCTCAGGGCCTCGTCCAGAGCTCTACGGCTCAGGCTTTGTGCTACAGGATGACCCAGCCACATCCCATTCTTTAAACTCTCTCCCAGGGGGGCCAGAGGGTAAGGCTCCTAGGGAGGCCAAACACGCTGCGTTAAAGCTGGTCTGATAGTTACCAGCAAGAAGCGTCTTTCATATTTATTGGCAACCTTGGTAGAGATAGATCAAAAGCCTTAAAAATGCCTTGGCCTTTAGAAAGGAAACTTTAATTTGACTACATTTATTCAGTATTATCAAATGACCGTTTTTGCTGAATACCCAGTGTCACAACTTACACAAAAATCCTATTAAATAAATGTTTTTTTGTGTGTATTATGTATATAAATATATGCATATATGTTGGATTCATGAATATGCCTATTCTTAAATAAAAGAATGTTAAAAAGTAAATAAATAGATATAACCAAATCAGTTCTTTTTATTTATTTATACTTTTATTGAGTGGATAATAACGTTTAGAAGTATTTAAAGGATAATCCACGACCTGGGTTATAAATATTACAGAAAAAGGATGAAAATCTAAATCTAAAATACAAAATCTAACTCTCCTGTTTGAATACTGCAAAAAAGAACAGCATATGTCTCAGCAAATGTCTCCATAACATGCATTTCCATGTGTTTTTGCTGTCGTCGTTATCTTTACCCAGGGTGCCAATAATTGTGGAGAGCACTTAATGCACATAATTTCTACATTATTTGTGTTGCTTTTGTCTGTTATAGTTTTGTGTCACCACTTTCATTTTCTTTGTTTCTTGTCAAGTTATTTACTTCCTATCATCTATGCTGTCCTTCATTGTTGTCTGTTTTAAGACCTTCTTCCTTTCTTTGTTTCTATCCCTTTTTCTAGAAATTTTTTAGCTAGCTTTAGTGACAGTTTATCCTGGCTGGTAGATAATTGACTGGGCCTCCTGTGCCACACCACTGCTGTGGCTGTACAGTGGATGACTAACCCCCTTCCGTGTCTGTGGTTACTAACAAACCTTGTGTAGAGCAGAAACCTCCTGAATGCTCTGAATGCAAACATTGCATCTCTATTCTCCAACCAAGATCTTGCTGCAAAGAAATAAAAAAATCAATTTGGCTCCATCTCCATTAAGAGAGCACTCTTTTCCTGTTGATGCTTAGAAGCATGATCGCCTCTTGTCGAATGTTGGTCAAGTCAACTCTTTTGAACTAACGGTGTTTCCTGTTGAAGGTGAAATGGATGCGGGTACAGAGCAGTGGCTGCCAAATTTCTTCATATGTGTCCTTTATCTGTGCTTTACTAGTTTGAAGAATTTGAAAGTAGTTGACTTGCATGTAGGTGCTTTGTATGGGAGAAGCGTAAAAGTGAAAAATCCAGCATGATTCTTTTACACACAAACATTTCTTCTGGTATATGGTGAAGTATGTGTCATTCAATAACCCCAGTGGCAAGTGTATTCGTTGAGGCGTTGACCACTGTATCACTGTATTGTAGGTGTATGGGATATCCGTACTGGTGACAGTAACCAGATGGTTCACATGAACATCCTCATCACCTGCGTCTTTGCTGCTTTTCTGATGGGGGCTCTCCTGGCTGGGCTGATCGTTTTCTGCTATCGAGACTCTGTCCTTCGTAAACCAAGGCACGTCCACAAGGACATGGAGTCTGCACCGTCCTGCTCTGACTCAACAGGGAGTTTTGTCAAACTCAATGGCCTATTTGACAGCCCTGTAAAGGTACAACCAGAAAAAGTAATTTATCCTTCAACATGTTTTGGGAACAAGTACTTAAAAGTTGAGCAAAGCTGCATCTTATCTTACTGTGTTTCCTTTACTTTTATGTTCTTAGGAATACCAAACCAACATTGATTCTCCCAAGCTGTTCACCAATCTGTTGAGCAATGGTAAAGACTTGAGTACGCCCAATGGTGACACCAAGACAATGATTCTGCGGGATGGCTGTCAGCCCCCAGAACTGGCTGCTCTACCCACTCCAGAGTCCACTCCTGTACTTCAGCAGAAAGGCCTGCAGCCCATCAAGAACCAGTGGGAAAAGGCTCATGGAAAGGTCAGCGGGCCCCGTAAGGAAGCCAACCCATCAGCAAAGAGTCCACAGTTTCTTTCTTCTTCACCTGCACCTGCTAATGCAAGTTCCAACCACCCTCACATTGCCCTGGGACACTCCAACATCCCCAGTGCAGTTGTGCTGCCCAATGCTACACATGACCAGCCTAACCTTGACCATGGCGATGAAACTTTGCCTCATTCTTCCGAAAAGCAACTTAAGATTCCAGATTGTAAAGGAAACAGGAAAGATCAGAAGAGGTCTGTGGATGCCAGGAATACTCTGAATGACCTTTTAAAACATCTTAATGACTCTGTGGCCAACCCAAAGGCCATTCTACAGGAAGAATCAGGGCCTCGCCCAAGGCCTCATCTCATGCTGGAGCCAATGGAGGAGCTGACTGAAGTACCCCCAGCTGTGCCCAGCCGTGAAGCTTCCTTGTACTCTCCCTCCTCCTCTCTACCAAGGCACAGCCCCACTAAAAGGGTCGATGTGCCCATGCCCTCCACTCCCACTACACCCACAGGAAGCCTAAGCATGGGTGGGACTCTTGAGAGGCAAAGAGGGGGTTACCAACTCCACCGGAGTGCCTCTCACAGGCAGTCCTTATCGACCTCACCAAATGGAGTGACCATGGGGGTGTCTGTGTCTCGCCAGCACAGTATGAACAGAGGGGGATACATGCCCCCAACACCCCCTTCTAGACTTGACTCTCATGGTGCAATGGTGGCACCGGGGATGCACTCGCCCCACACACCTTCTGTTTCTCGACAGAGCAGCTATAGCGGGCATGGCTCGCTTCCCCGAACAGGGCTTAAAAGGACCCCATCATTAAAGCCAGATGTGCCCCCAAAACCCAATGGGTTTCCTCCACAGACTCCACAGATGCGAGTGGTCAACAAGTACAGTTATTAACATGGACAACCATGGACATTTCTAAGCAGGCTCTTGGTCTGTAGAGCTTTGTGCTCAAGGGCTTGGGGTGTCTGGATGGGATAAGGCCTTGTGTGTGTTTGTGTATCAACTTGAGGTGTTTCAATGCTCTTCAAATGGCATGTGCATTACACTTGCACTGGAAAGGGGAAACACCACATGGCCAAAGAAACCTACTGGTCCTCCCTCCAACCCCAACTGCTTCCCTGCACCCAGTAGCCACATGGAAATGAATAGCAGACAATGGTGAATTTGCTGCTCACCATTGTTCCTGGGTTTTGGTGCCACCTGTTCCAATGTAAGGTACAAGGTTTAGGGATCCTCAACAGGCCAGTGTGGCGCACGTGCGTGGGCGAAAGTGGTAGAATACTTGAAGACTGGTTCTCAATTGTCACTGCCCTTGAGCACTGTTTTCCCACTAATGTGAACTGATCAGAGGAGAGGTAGGCGATGACTATGGTTGTGATACGCCTGGGGAAATAAAGAAAGTTAATATTCAACGTGTGCGTTCTGCTTTAGCAACTAAATTGAGTAGCAGGCAAGGTGAAAAAGGATGTGAATGCTTGAATGTGTCTCGGTCGACCAGAGAAGCAGCTTTCTGAAAAGGTAGCGCATATATTTGGTCTTGAGTTTCCACATGTCAGTGAAAGCACCTTACGATGTGTTGAGGACTTGAGTCACTGTTTTTTATTCCAACATTATACTCTGAATTGAGGATGCATCCATTTTTGTGTCGCACACTAATGATCATTTGGTTGGGTCGGACTGAAGTTGCTTATGTTTGGTGTGTACTGAAAGCAGGGACTCTGTTACTCACTGGGAAATCTGACTTCTTGACATTTGCTGCTATGGGTTTTAGACAGAGCATTCGTCATTAATGCATTGTTTCCTCAACCAATGCTAGGACAGCTGATATGGGTGTGGACATTTGCTTGTGTCTGAGTATGTGTGTTATACTGTAAACAGAGGTGGAAAAGTACAGATCAACACACTGTCGAGACTAGAACTTTGGACAGAATGTTTTTCTCCAGGACCGAAATGTATCCTTTTCCTTAATTGCCCATGTTTAGCAGTACTACTGGTCTTCTCTCATTAGTAATAGTATTAAAAATACATAATATTGCCCCGCTTTTGAAATACTTTTAAACATTATTTTCAAGTGTTTCTTGTCTCTCATTAAATGTACCACTGTGAAAGTAGCAAAAGGATTTTATACAATGTTGACATTTCAGCCTACTTCTGTTCTCTTAGACTTATGCCCCCTAATAACACAAGGCTACCAGGAGTTTGCCCCTGCAATAAACCTGAAGAGGAAAAACAAATCTGAACTCAGTACAGTGCAACAACATAATATTCTTGTCATGTGCTCTGTAGTCTGGGTTTCTAGTGCAGGTTTTTTCTGCAAAAGGCCAGTGTACAATCAACTCAACATTCACTAATGTGTCCAAATAAGTCATGCTGGGAATGACAAGGTCCTGTATATACTTAAATAATATAAATAAAGGGTATAAATATTTTAGGCAACTGAACCTGAATCTGTGCATTGTGTGCCTTATCAACAAAACAAATTAGTACAGTATGTATTGTTGGCAATGTCAATTGGTTCTCTGTATGTGTCACATGTTCTGCAAATGTTTTTATACAAGCAATTTGAAATTTAGCAGGATGTCTGTCAAAAAAAAAGTTTCTAACTAATTCCACTTGGGATTTTTAAGTCCCCCAAAAAGGATGGTGAAAAATACTTATTGGGTTCAAATCATTTATTCCCTTTTACTGCCAGCGTTGCGAAGATTTGTGATATTCCACGACAAAAAAGTGGTGCCATGCAGTGAATGTACGACTACGGGATGCAGGGGCGGTCAAGACATTGCACTGTTGAGTGGAAGGCTTAACGCAGCCCGTCCTGCTCGCAGCCAATGTATTAACACAGTATTCAAATGCTCAGATGAAAGCTGTCCCTTGGCATAGCCGGCAGCGGTGCAGATTCCGTAATTCCCGAGACGTGTTGGGAAGGGGATTGTTTCTGTTTGCCAGAAAGGACGATTTAGGGGGATCATTTCTTGTAGCAGTGGGTACATGATTTGGGTGACTTTTGCAGTCTTTCTTTTTTTTGTGTGTGTGTCAGTTGCCTGTTTAGCCCAAAGCCACGTTTTGTTTACAAGTGATGATTGTATGTAGAGGCTTTCTGCCCATCATCTAACCAGTGTTTATGCTCTGTTTTCTACTCGACACATGCACACTGACATCACAGACATGCACTCATCAAACACTGCTCAACTGCCTTGTACATTGCAATATGACCTGTGTCTTTTCGTTGCAATCCAAACTGAAGCCTTTATATTTCAGTCAGACTTTAATGTATGTGCAGATGAAACATTTTATCTCACGTATGTTTGTTTTAAATGCTGTGCATAATGGCTATGCACAGCCAGCTGTATATTTTATCTCCAGAGTATTGGGCGTGTAGATATGTTGTAAAGTTGTACTGTGAATGTGTAAATAATAATGTTTCTTTTTTTGTTTTGTTTCATGTTTTTGTTGATTTTTTTTTAACACGGCACGTATAGTTGAAATAAAATATTACTGCACAGAAATTGTTTTCTGTGGTGTTTTTCAACCAACAGAATTGAAAATAAAAATTGCATTTATTAAAAAAAAATACCAATAATGTATCTGATCCTTAAGAGTCTGACACGGGAACCATAATGTGTATTGGTTTGTTACTGCATGAAAATGAGGGACTGGTGCTTTGTCTCGGTTGGTTTCTGTGAGCCAATCAGACACATGAGTGAGGAACGATTAAGCCTATTTTTAGATGTTGGCTAGTTTGATGTTTGAGGTCAGCACAGAGTCGGCCACACAACACAGCATGTGGGAAATACTCCAAAGTAATATGTTCTTCTACTCCCCAAACATCTGGACAAACTACTTCGTAGGGCCTAAGATCTAAGCCCCAAAATGAGCTGTGGAGGAACAGTGGTCATTTCAGACGCGTGTGCTGATATTAAATGGGCATGATTTTACAGATTTAATAAGAAGACATCCGAACAGTTATATTATAAAAAAGAGCAAGATGAGTGAACAACTTAAGATTATTTTTCCATGCATCCACACTGAGTGAATAGAAAATTATCCAACTGTCCTTGTTAACTTATCTAAGAATATATTCATATACACACAGACATTTAGTACACAGATCTATGTGCATAGATTCAAACATCTGCATATAATTGTTCATAAGTGATCTGAGACACAGGAGTAAAGTGCTGCCATACTGAGAAGACACTGAATGAAGTCTCATTTCTCGCAACCCTCCAAGAATCATAATCTAAGACATTTTCTGACAAGTGGATGCAAATGCAGAAGATAAATCGCACAGGGGTATTTTCCTTCAGAGTGCAGCAGAAAGCTTCCCCACTCAGAAGTGAACAAATCTATTGTTGAAACATAATCTCCAAAATGTTAAGAGCAGGTTAGTGTGCTCTGTGAAATAATTGTACTTGTAGAAAACCTGAAATATTTAAAACACCTCGTACTTAAGAACATTTTTATTTTAAAACAAGAAACTACTTTATGTTGTGGTGATTAAGACTAAACCTAAAGGTTGATTTCCAGTTTGCTTCCCTGAGATTTCTGCCAGAAATTGATTAACCTTAAACCTTCCCTTAAATCCTCTCTTGAACTATTTGTTGTCTGGACTTTTACTGCCAGCATCATTTATGTAAACTAATAGATGCAGAGACTTTTGTTCCTCTGTCTTCCTCATTATGGTTGTTGGAGAGCATAATGAGGACGAAGGAAAAAAAAACTCCCCGGATGAAAATGGAATGACATGATTTTAAGCAATTAAATTATAACCAATAATAATAATAATTTCACAGCAATTGACAGGGAAACTGATACAGAGTGACTGTATAGTCTGTGCAAAGGTTTTAATTGCAGAGGGCAGATGAATGAAAATGTCAGTCTGAATTACAGCAACCTGATTCTTGAGTTACCGCCTGGCTTCTGAATTCTTTACAATTACACTCTGAAACCAAACAAGAATCCCTTCATAAACAGAAGGAACATGCTACCTTATCACATTTGTAATAAATTAGGCTGGACATGTCACTAAACGGTTGTGCATATGCCACGTGCCTGGTCTGCCTCAATATCAACACCTGCTAACAAGCTGTTTTCTTTTTAGTTTGTTTCTCTTCAATATGTGTAATAATTGAAACAAATCTGTTAATAAAGTTTTGATTGACTGAAACCAGATTTACAACAGGTTGTTTTAGTTTTATATGACATTTTTTTCTCTGGGTCTCCACAGACAACTGATACCAGCAGACAGTTATTTAAGACCTATGCAGCTGAAGTTGACAAAAATTACATGTGATTTGGAAGAATTTAAACTTTTCCTAAGTTAAAACAACCTCTATGAAAAACACTATCTAGGCAACTCTGTGAATGTCTTAAAAAATGTTGACCTTGCAGTCATAATTCAGTTTCATGTGGTAAAAATTGAGTAATATCTCTGCAAATCCATGTTAACCAAAACCGTCTCGTCTCCTTCTTCATAAAAACAAAAATATGTAACAGTCCGCATCAGCAAAAATCCCCATAATGTTTGTCATAGTTCAACTTCATGTGGACTTTGTGACTTTATATAGGTCATAAAATGTTATTGCTGACAGAATTATTGGTTATTGTTTTTTTTCTTGTGACAGGAGCCTCTACCTCTTTCACATTCAGGTACTAAGCAAAACACTGTCAAAGATTCCTGCTATGGGAGGAGTGACCCATTTTACGTAAGAATTTTGATAAACAGAAACTGCGAGAAAGAAACAGTAAGATGGAACAAGTTGCACAATCAAAATGCGCCTCATCAGGATTGATATCTTGGGTAAATTCTGACCCAAACGATCTTCTTCAGATACTCGGAAACAGTGGAAGAATACGTTACTTCTTGTAGTTGCCAAATCCTTTTTTAAAAAATTATGGAAAGCTTATGGCAGATGATTAAGTTTGCTGTTAAAAATTTATCGACGTTCCTGAAGAGCATACTAATTTTTATTTTTCCATGCTGAGAGGAGGCATTAACAGCGTCTTCACAGAAAGCGACCTCAAAGTCGAGCCATTTTCAAAAGTAGCATGAAACTAACTCGGCATTTACTCTGTTACAGTACAAGCATTTGAGTTTCTAATGTTTGAAACTCGTATTTATTCCCCTTATTTATTGCAAGCCTATTCAAAGAGAACAGGAAAGGCAGAGCGGCCTGTGAGATCGATAATGAGCCAATGATGTAGGACGCGGTGAATGTAAGGGCGCCGTGAGAGAGCAGAGCTCCCCCTGCTTTCTTACAGGCTGGTGTTGGAGCCATTCGGCTGCTTGGCCAGGGGGCTTTGTGGCTCATCATTGCCGTCAGAATGTTGACACAAGTACTCCTTCATTTGCTTTCAACAGGACCTCCCGAAAACTCGCACCTCTTAGCAACCGGGCTCATTCGCTCTCTCTCTCACACACACACACACACACACATGGAGACGTACACACGCATAAGGAAACATTCTCCCCTCTGGGTGTTCTCGCGGGGGTTGGGGTGTGATTTGCTTGGGAATGGGGAGCAACAAAGAGACGCCTCTTGCTATTCTGATGTACATCCCATCCTCTCAATTTATCAGATGGTCTATTTGAATTAGTGGAGGCAAATCAAACAGAGCCAGTGATTCTGTAGCCGTTTCATTCATTTGTCTGTCCGCCTCGCCACACTTAGTCTCATTACCAGCAACGGACAAATAGCATGTGTGCCGTGTTGTCATGCGGACGTTTCTGCGTGGACAAGTGCGTACTCTCCGTCTCCCAAAGGACATCAGAGCAGGCGCAATGTAAAAATAAATAAATAAAAGCACATCCCTTCATTAAGTATAAGTGGAACGCAGCAAGGTCACTTGTTTAAATGGAGCCAGATGAAAGTGGCTGTCTACATTAAAAGGTTTAGATTAAGATCTGCCTCTCTTGCAAACACGAAACACGAAAATAGAAGAATAAAGGCCCGCAAGCCACAAAAGGCACATTCAAGGGAAACAGTCAGCGCCACGTCTACTTTATGGCTCTATCCACCAACATCTCTTCAAGAGAAAAGGATGATGATTACACTAAAAGTCATCCAGACTATTTGCTCCTCTTCCTGTCCTTTTTCCTCAGAAGCCCAGAGGAGAAAACCCACAATTACTTTTATATGCCACAGAGACAGTAAAAGAGATGTGAGCTTAAACAAGAACGCTTGTTCTTTCAGATGCATTAAAATCCGAGTGTTCAGGAAATGGGTTATTTGAAAGTAGAACTAAATGATAGGGAAGGAAAAGCCAAAGGTCCTTTAAGCTGGATTGAAGAAAGTTCTGACACTTCTGCAGTACAGCATCCACAGCCATGGGGGCGGGGGGGGTTCATAATCTAATCCACTTTATGCTGACAGTTGGTTAATGGCAGTCATTGCTTTCAAAAGTGATTTTAAAGACTGCGGCGGTGAGAAGACGGGAGATTGTTGAAATGCAGCGACTGGAAGCACAGAGAGAAAAGAAACTGCACCACCTGGGCTTTTATGAGTTAACTCGGACATTTCAATGGTTGATAAACTATTAACAAAGCAAACTAATATGAGAAAATAGTGCTGCTGTTTCTTACTTCCCTGTAAATGAGCGGCTGCAATCAGTTCCTTTGACACAAGAGATAAAAACAGCGAGGCAGAGAAAACTGGGACACATAAATCTCACATTGAGGTTGTTTTGATTTTAATATCCATAATTGGAAAAGATAATGTTCAACGTTGTTTAAATAGATGGTAACATTTTATGACACAATGCGGCAGAGGTTTCTTTACGGAGTTCTATTGAGCCGTCATTAGCAGTAAGCGTTTTATCTGTGGTAGACAACTTTCCAGAAACAGTTTTCAGAAACTCTCGTTGGAGAATCAAGCTAACGGGATGGAAGAGTAAAAGTCGGATTTCAAATCAGGTTTTGCCCTCTTTAAAACAAATGTCATTTCAATTGCATGACAGTTTATAAGCCCCTCCACTGATGTCAGCCCAGCATGATCCCGCTGTCCAAACGACTCCCGTTTCTCTAAACTAGGGGCATTCAAATAAGCAAGTGAGATGCTATCTCTTCTCCATTGTTTCGCAATAAACACAGACGGTCTGTGAAGGTAACAACCAAAAGCTTTTCTTTTGATTCACTCTTTTTTGAAAAAAAAAAAAAAAAAAAAAAAAAAAAATAAGTTTAAGGTTTGGTAAAAACTCTTTTTAAAATAAATGTGGGTGGTGTTGGGTTTTTTTTAATGTTTGTTGTGTTAAAAACGCCTGGGGAG
>CAEGAF010063604.1:0-28693 GCA_903067075.1 Micropoecilia bifurca
GAATTTTTTGGCAATGTTGAGAGGTTTTATTTTGGCTCTTTGCATTATTTAGCTTCTTCAGAGCCTCATATGTTTTCTGTCTGTTAAAGATAGTATTATGGATAGCAGTTCAATTTGCACAATGCCTGTTTTGTTTAGTTTTCTTCTTGGAAAAGTTATTAAAAACAAGTTTTTGTCTAAATTAAGGTGAATTCATGGTTCCTTTTTCTACATAATGTAACGGTAGTGTTTAAATAAATAATAATTATGTGATCAGTATCGGGGATCGGAATCAGCGATCGTCCCTCAGGGGTGATCGGTATCGGTATCGGGAGAAAAAAACCCGATCGGCACATCCTTAGTTGTTACTAATACAAAAGCCAGTATTTCTAGAGATGCGCCAAGTAACTGCATAATTGGACACTTTTCAGTTTGATCAGTGAATGCACCATCAGCTAAGCTTTACCAGACCAACACTCTTTGGTAATAAAGCTGTTACTGCAGGAAGAAGTCCAAAAGTTAACTATTTTCAGCATCACTGTCTTGTTTACTGCCAAAAGAAAGAGCTCAGTTTCAAACTGATTTATTGGACTGGTGGAAAATTTGCAATTTTGGTGAAGTTATACAAGAGCATACGTCAACAGGCAACTGGAGCATGCTGGAAAAACTTTTTCACTTGATTTTGAGGTCACACAAAAGCTTTTTTTTCCTTTATACAAACAAAAAGGTATTGACAAAACACTCAGTAATGATGAAACAACTGATGAAGACAACAATAATAACGTTCCTGAAATTGGTAAATATATCCAATATCTCAAACTTTGCTAATCAAATATTTTGAGTAGCGAAATTTAGCTTCTTTATCCCTGGAGGTTAAAGAAGCATTTCTCACAACAATAATTAGCTTTATTGAAGCTAAATTCAGCAACTCACCCTAAACAAGCTTAAAAATATTTTTTTAAAAAAGCATTATTTATTTTTACCTCCGCTACAGTCGGTGGTTTGCTCTCCTTCCCCCTGTGCTCTCCATCATTTCTCAGAGGACTCAGGGTAACTCAAGCTGACACAAACATGGGAGAACTGACACAAACAGCTGTCTCATGGCACTGACATCCCCTACCAGCTCATGACCCTCCTAACAGTACTCAGTGTCACCTTATTATCAACTGCCATCAAAATTTAAGCTTTTACTTTCTTTTCTGACTCCCATTTGGAATTTCTGGGATGTGTATTTAGTTTTTGTTTCTGCAGCCACGCCTCATTAAATCAGCATAATGTTCAGCTTTTAAGTTGAAAGTGGTGCAAAATCAGTAACACTTACAAAAAAATTTAAAAAAAAAAGAGGTTACATTCAAGCTTTAATAAATTAACCAAAGTAATTATTTACTTCGTTTGTTTCTTCAGCTGCTAAATGCAGGGTGCAGGTCAACAGCATGGGCCACAGTCACTAAAAATAAAACTTATGTCAGGGTGAGAATTACAAGTAGTAAGTTAAAAACAGCCTCACTGGAGTCCAACAATGATCAGCTCTTAACAGTATCTGACCTTAAGTTGGTAAAAAATAAACGTGTAAAGTTCAAACCCAAACACTAGTGTTTTCTTTTTTATTTTTTTTCCACGAACAATGCTTCACTTGAGTAAATCTGACAAATTTCTGTTGGAGTTGGCCACCTGCCACAAGAAAGAGGTCAATATATAATAGGTGGATCAAAATAAAGATTAACTGAGAACATTTAAAAGTTAACCACTAGCTAGTTCAGAAGGCGTGCTTATTTAAAGAATGTTCAATGAATGTGCAGGCTTTAGAAATACAACTTCTCAACTTTTTAAAAATAAACCTAAACCAAAACAGTGGGCATAGAGACACGTTTCCATGGCTGACCTGCAGAAGGTTTTCAGAATGGCTCAGTTAAAGAATTAAATGAGTTCATCCTTGACTGGTCCTAATCAGTTATCTCTGGGTCATAAACTAAAAATTGGACCATTTTTCAGTGAACACACCATACCAGGAGTAAACATAAAACTCATCCTCGGAGTAGTAAATGCCAACAAGCTCTTCATGAAGTGTATGACTCCACTTCTACTGATTTAATCTGTCAGGGTCATTTCCAAACAACTACAAGAACCTTAAAGCACAAGAACAAAAAATCTTTAATGCTATAGTAGAACCAGCACAAAATCTAAAGAGTCATTATGTTGTTAACAGTTCTGCAGTGGATCAAAAGCTTAGTTTAGCCAGCAGGCTTTGGTTAAATTGTTGTAAACTGTTACGTTTGACATGCTGTTAGCTTCCACCAATCAAAGTACATTGATTTTCCATGGAGTTCACGGTGTTATGACATCTTTCCACAACAGATAAGGCAACTATACAGATAAAAACAACATCACAAAAACTCTCAACAGGAAAATCCAAACTAACCATTTAAACAAGGGAGGGGGGGCATTAGCAGACAGCACTGAGGCTGGGCATACTGTAGGAAAATTGCTGTGTTTTTGTCCTTTTTTTAGACCCAGATTCTGTCCATCAGCTTTTTGGAAATATTGACAGTCATTTGGAAATCTCACATGTAAAGTAAGAGTTTACTTTCCCTGCAAGCCATTTTCTACTTTCATAGACTGCTGTCTTTGGTCAGTAATGCTAACTATGCTAACTGTGCTAATCATAAATGGCAAAGAAAATCTAAAATGCCACCTCTGAAGTCAGACAGTCCTTATTTAGGAGTGCTAGTGAAATTCAGTTTAGCTGCAAATTGAATCAATGAATAAACAGTCACAAAATAATGGATGCAACTGTTGGATGGAGCTGGATACAGCTGCTGTTAATTTTGAATGAACGTTGTCAAAAAATAATAATAATGAAGTATTCTATTTTTTGAGGTGTATAACAAAAGTGAGCTTTCTCTATTATAGATGAGTAAATACTTTGAAATCTGGTTTGGATGTCAAAAAATTTAATAAATAAATACAAATTTGCAAAACAATTACATTTTGGATTTTTTTCAGCTATATTCAATATTTATATGTAAAACGTATTAGGAAAATGGAAAAGGCTAACATCAGTATCAAAAGATGATCGGAAATCATCCCAGAAGTTCTTTAAACACCAATTTTTAAAGACAAAGTAAAAAATATTACGCTAAGTAATGTTTTTCATTCTGTGGTACATTTACAAAACAAAAAAAAAAACATTCTTAAGTTGGCTGCACAGTGGCGCAGTTGGTAGAGCTGTTGCCTTGCAACAAGAAGGTTCTGGGTTCGATTCCCAGCCCCGGCCTTTCTGCATGGAGTTTGCATGTTCTCCCTGTGCATGGTGGGTTTTCTCCAGGTACTCTGGTTTCCTCCCACAGCCCAAAAACATGACCGTTAGGTTAATTGGTCTGTCTAAATTGGCCCTAGGTGTGAGTGTGTGTGTGCATGGTTGTTTGTCCAGGGCGTACCCTGCCTATCGCCCGGAACGCCAGCTGGAGATAGGCACCAGCAACCCTCCCGAGCCCACCGAGGGACAAGGGTGCAAGAAGAAGAAAAATGGAACATTCTTAAGTTTACTTTGGCAACAAAATTATTTGCTGAGCCATCACAAAAATATCTGGAGGGCCATTTAATTAACTTCTTCTTTTGCCTTTTTTCCATAATGAACCACCTTAAAAGACTTTTTACACTCACAGAAACAAAATGGATGCTTACAATAATGACTGTTTGCAATAATCCTACTACATAGCTCTCATACAAAATTGCACAAGAAGTCCGGAGCACATGTTGCAGAGGTTTGTGTTGCCACATGCAGTTGCTTTGGAAAATACCCAGAAAATGTTAAGGCAGCAGTGCATGAAAGCGGCTACTCAGTAAGCACTGAATGTACAGTAGACTCTTTGCACCTGAAGTATTAAAGAAATCCAGCTTGTAAAAGTCAGACAGGAAAGTTTTTGACAAGAACTACATTTAAAGTAAAGATTAAAACTTTTATGTATTTTGACTAAAATAAGCTTTTGCCTGGAGGAACTTGTCTACACTAAAAGTAGTTAATGCTTAGTTCCTCTTTAGCTTGGTCTTTACATAACTAGTATTAAAACACATGCAGCTAAAAATTACTTATTTTCCTCTTTGAAGAGAATTACATCCCTTATTAAAGGAGTGCTATGAATTTCAAACCTACTAAATGCTGGGCACCTCGGTTTTTCCATTTGGCTTAAAATGCCATGTTGAAATTTGAGCTTGATGGCTTGTTTGTAGTTTCTGTCTTTTGACAAATGTTGAAAAAAGAAAACGAAGCTAGACCAGATAGGCCGCTGTTAGCCTTGATTTTAAAGGAAGTTCAGTTGGAGTTACCCAAGAACTCCTTCGTGTTAAGTACAAAATAATATGTCTTTTTTACAGTCTAGAAATGTGCCAATGTGATGAAAATAAATTTTAATAATCTCTTAAAACAACAGCCAGAAAGCCTCAGGTTTTGGATCAGAGGTCTGATTAATAATCTGGATAATCTGAATGAGGGTTACTGAGTGCACCTCAACTCCATAATCTGTGTCTGAAGCAGTTGTGTGTGATATGTGAGGGGAAAAAAGTACACCAGAAAAACAACTATATAAATAAAACATGCTGTGTAACTCGAGGCAGGGCTTGGTCAAAGCAGAAAACAGACAATGTATCATCATTAGTTGCAGAATTGAAGCAACTAATCAGAAATTAACTTGACTGATATCAATCCAACAACAGAAAACCTGTTAGGAGTGCAAATAACTCGGCTCAGGACGAAGATAATAGAAATCAGATTCCTGTGAGAATGACTTTAGATGTCCCCACTCTCACTTTTTTGGAGGTACTCTATCCATAGTAGTTCGTATCATCTCAACTGTGTGTTATATCAAGTGATAATTATTTCCATTCAGGCTAAAATTTGCTCAATCTCAGTGTTTGGACCTGCTGCTCACTGGATTGACTTTCGACGCATGTGTTCGGTACAGCCAGGCAAAGCAGTTCAGGGATTCATAAAACAAGCAAAGCAGGCACTTGAGATGCAAATCGCACCTAGAAAAAAACTAGAAAAAGCACTGTGTTCAACTCACTTTGCCTCACTACTCTTGTAATGTTGCCTCAACACAATAGAATAGGCTTTAATTTTAATAAATTTAATGCCTGGCTGGGCTTAACTGCAGCCCTTAAGTGTACAAACAACATTATGCTGTTTCTGTCTCTATTCTGGATATTTGATAATTAAAACAGCACCAGATATTGTTCTACACAACAGCACTGATGGATTGACACACATGTTGTTGGTGTATTACAAGAAAGGAACCAAAGTGTCAGAGATCGACTGAAATCAGATGATCTTCAGGTTGACTTTCCCAGTGACAACTCAAAAATCCAATCTTTCTCCATCCAGTAAATGCACCACACATCAGTGTTACACCTTTGGAAAGCAAATCTCTTCATTGTGAATGCTATGATAAAGTGACTAAACAAAGGACACTAAGACGAAAGAAGCTATTTAAAAGAAAAATGTTTTCTGCAATTTTTTGTTCATTGTTCACACAGAGCTTGTGATAAATCAGCAGGTTAAGGTTTTAACAATCGTTCTGATTGCTTCCTTTCTATGCATTAGCACCTAGTTATGATAACTATGTCAGTTATCATAACGTTGAGAGAGTTTAGAAGAACATGTACCGAAGAGGATTAGGGCCACCGAAAAAAAAAATAATTCTGACTTTAATCTCAGAATTCTGACTTTAAAGTCAGAACCTCAGAATTCTGAGATTACAGTCAGAATTGTGAGATTTAAAGTCAGAATTGTGAGATTTAAAGTCAGAATTCTGAGATTTAAAGTCAGAATTCTGACTTTAATCTCAGAATTCTGACTTTAAAGTCAGAACCTCAGAATTCTGAGATTACAGTCAGAATTGTGAGATTTAAAGTCAGAATTGTGAGATTTAAAGTCAGAATTCTGAGATTTAAAGTCAGAATTCTGACTTTAATCTCAGAATTCTGACTTTAAAGTCAGAACCTCAGAATTCTGAGATTACAGTCAGAATTGTGAGATTTAAAGTCAGAATTCTGAGATTTAAAGTCAGAATTCTGAGATTTAAAGTCAGAATTCTGACTTTAGTCTCAGAATTCCGACAGAATTCAGAATTCTGACTTTAATCTCAGAATTCCGACTTTAAAGTCAGAAAGTCAGAATTCTGACTTTAAAGTCGAAATTCTGAGATTAAAGTCCGAATTCTGACTTTAATCTCAGAATTTTTTTTCTTTTTCGGTGGCTTTAACCCTCTTCCGTACATCCGACCCTTTTTTCTGACCTTATTTTCTGGCTCTGTGTTCTGTTTTTTGTTTTATTTTTGCTTTTGTGGACAACTAATACCCATTTCCTCCTATTGATCCCACAGGATCAAGTCAAACAAAACCTGAACTTCTGGATCCCATCCACGCTGCCAATCTTCAATTTCCTGTTCAAACACATAGACTGACAAGAAACACTGCAGGCCATTGTCTGCTGTGTGGGTTTCTATATTTAAGAGTTCAGTCTGGTTAGGAAACCATTACTTCCCAAAACCAGTCGATGGCACTAAAAATATGAATCTTCGCGCATGCAGTTTGATTCATAAGGGTCAGCTCCATTTTCACCACCTAACAGCGATAGGTGCAGTGAAATGGCAGATGAGACAACAGGATTCAGAGCAGCAGGTCCGCTTCGCCTACCAGTTCTTCATAAGGTCCATTATGAAGAACTGGACCTTAACGTGACTGCCGCTGTAACTGGCTGGTTTGGATTTGGGTCAAGAGTTTAGCTGTAGACCAAATGTTGATGCCCCTGAGTAAAACATGAGTGGAATCACGACAAGGCGCCTTTACATCGATGTAATTGTTGTTGTTTGTTTAAACTGGACACCAGGATGGTTTGAAATCATCTGTCCTCTGTATCCTCGGAGACTTTTATTGCTTTACGGCAGGACTGGACGCAGATGGGGCGGCGGCTGGTTAAGCTAGCAGCGCTAACATTTTAGCTGCTACAGAATAATTTAGAACTCGAGCCTTATGCTGACTGAGTTACACTATTAAAATATCATTTTTAGGAAGCTTTTAGCCAGAATAAAGCAGTCTTCTTGTCCACGTTTAAGTATTTGTGACCTTAAACGAAGCCCACGGTGCTCAAAGTGCAGCTGAGATCAATTTAAGATCATTTAAAGTTGGCAGCATCACCCCCCTAAGTTGCTGTTTTGAGTGTAGAGAGCTAGAAAAATAAACAGAAGACTCACCGGGTGATTCCCCCCCTTCAGCTCCTTTAGTAGCTTTATATCTCTGCTGTGTGTTTCTTCACAAAACCAGACTTGTCACTGGAAGCGGACCCGAACTGAAAGCGAGTCCCCACGGCGAAAAATGTCCCCTTCTTCGTCTTATCTGGATGTTACGCAAAGCCTTGCGGCGCGGCGCGGCGAGGCGACCTGCTCATCACACACAGCTGCGCGCCGCCCGTCCGTCAGTCCGTCCGTCCGTCTGTGGGTCTGTGTGGCGTCGCTACTGCTACTGGGGTCTCCGATGGCTTAAAAATAAACTGGACCGAACTCGAGAAGGTAAGATGGTCCCTGGTGGGTGGATTTTTACTGAAGCAGGGGTTCGCGGTTAGCGAGGAGAAACTGGCGTTTCTGGCTACCCCACAATCGTCCTTGGCGGTCTGCACGATTTGCACGTACGCGGTTACTCGCCCACTGCCATCAGTGGGAAGGTCCCACCCACTCCCAGTCAGATCGGAACTCAGAGAGCGAGGAAAGAGGAGGAGAAGGAGGAGAAAGAGGAGAAACAGGAGGAGAAGGAGGAGGAGGAGTGGAGCAACATGCAGGATTAAAGCACAGCGAGCCTTGTGGATGAGATGCTTCACTGAGAGAGGAGGGTGAAGATGCTTGGTGATTAAAAATGACAACGAAATCGTGCATTTAGAGTTAATAGATTTTTACTTCAAAAATGAACTTAATTATGAAGTATAAACAAACTGTTAAAAATGTCGGGGTTGTTACTTTATTCAGAAGTATCTAAATTATTATTCGTGCTTATTGAATTTAGTATCAACTCCCCTTGAACATTCTCACAGTTTGTCAGGTTGCAGCCTCAAACGTCAACTTGGTCTTTTGTGTAAGCAAGGCACAAAGTGTTGCCTAATTGTGAGGTGAAAGGAAAATGACAGAATATTTCCAAATTAATTTAAAAAGTAGAAATGGGACAATTGTGATATGCCATTGTATCCATCTCCCCCAAAATCATATCAAGTTAAATCAATTAGTAATTACTTAGGAATCAAACAGTGATCACTAATTAGTAATTAATACCTGTGTTTAACTTACTGCTAGAATATATGCAGCTGTTCTCTAAATGGCTCAGAAGCTTGTTTGAGAACATCGGTGAACAAAGACTGGGGAGTAGAGCAGACAGGCCTGTGAGGAAGTATGAATAAGTTTGTATTAGGTCACGAAATATTATAAAAAATCTTTCATTGTCTCATGGAGCACCACTAAATCCGTCATCTGAAGATATAAAGAAAATATTGCACAACTGTTAAGGAGAGCATTAATCGGAAAAGCAAGGCAAGAGGCCGATCCACAGTTCAGGAAAAATAATGTGGTGACAGCACAACGTCTGGACACTCTGTACTTATGGAAGAGGGACAAAAAGAAAACTTTTGTGGGGGGAAAAAAGCCACAAGACATCCTTGTTACCTCACGCCATTTATCTGGTTATAGATGAGACCAAACAAACTTTGGAGAACAAATACAAGAACCATCACCCTGAACACACCATTCACATTGTGAAACTTGGTGAACAAAGCACGAATGCTGTGGAAGAACTTTCCTCCAGCTGGTTCTACAAATTCATGCCAAACCTCTTCAGATATTTCTTTGCAGAACATTTTTGAAAACCATTCACCGTTTTCCTTCACTTATGAACTGCTTAGAGTCGATTAAGAAAGTACACCAAAGTCTGTGGTCGTAACGCTACAAAAAGTGAAGGTTAGTAACACTTTTACAAGGACTGTGCATGTGCCCATAAGTTTGTCTTGCTCAAAACATCGTTAGGTCTCTGAGGCCACATGAACAAGACGAGGTTGTAAGTCACACAACGAAGTAGCGACACAATGTCCACGAAGAGCCCCAAAGAAGTGCTATATGGGGACAATAAACCTTCTCTCCCTTATTATTTCAACAATAATCCCTCCATTCAGTCCGTACCAAGAAACAGCCTCCTCCTGCTGTCTCAGGGAAGGAAAGGAGGACCAGTGCCAGTCTTGTACCTAGTCTGCGGTTCCTGAATGCGCCTTTGTGGATGTCACCATCCTCTCCCTCCTGCCAACCCCCGGCAGCCCATTCAGGAGTGTCACATGGCGCTTCCCACTCAGCAGCCATCTCACAATGCACGCCTGTCATCTGCACCTCATTGACATGCACTTATAGTGATGTGCATCAGGGGATGGCGAGGCTCTTCCACTGCTTTAAAAGAAAACGAAGAACCGGGCTGGGTGGCCAAAGTGTGGCTTCCTGGATGCAGGCTTCATATTTATACGGAGGAAGTTGCAGCATTTTGTTATAGGTGCACGACACCATCTTTAGGTCTGAGAAAACGTTAATGACACGCACTGTTGAAAAATGATATAAATGACAATCGCAACAGAATTTTTACAGTAATATATTTTAGTTGAAAGAGTATTACTATTCTCCATCTGCAAGATTACATTTCCAACTTACCTGATTGTGCAGGGATAGTTTAGTTCAGGATAAAGTGACAGATTTAATATGCCAGAAAATATGAACTCACATGTAATGCAACCCAATAAACCACTTGATTGCCTTTGATTTAATTTCATAGATATACAGAAAAGATGACTGAATACAAATGAAATGTCACTTAAAACTTTGTATTTAAAATAATAAATCACTTGTCGTCTTTTTCCTCTGCACAGTAATGTTTTTTGTTGTTCTATCGTAAAGGTTGTTATATGTAAAATGTTAGAGGGGCATGAATGGTAAAGCACTCGACTCATCAAAAATAATTCTAACAAATAAGTTTTGAGTAAGACACTAATGACAAAAGTGAGTATTTTCTTAGTCAGTTGCTTCAAATCTCTTGGCAACAGGGCTTTTTTTGGTTTTGTGTCAGTTTGAATCTATATTCAAACTCACATGGAACTGACACATATGTTTTGTGTTTGTTCTGCAAACAGTGTTGCATTCCCAGACTCATAAGTTCATGTCATGCGTTAGCTGTTCCAGGCCAGATAAAATGCTGTTTTCCAAAAGGACCCCGTCAAACTGTTCAAATATGTGGATTTGCTTCCCTCTAGTGGTGATAGTTTTGAAAGGCATGTGATGTAGAATTAAAACCACAAGAGGGCAGCATTTCAACAGCGTGAAAAATCGAGCACTCTTTAGAACTCTGACAGTACAGTGCGTGGGCTTTACTCTTCACAACAGAAAACACGAAGGATGTCACAGTCCAAGATCGTACCTTTAGATGTAGCTGTATGTTTTCAGATATCATAATGGAACTGATTAGGCCTTTGTCAAATGCTGTAAATCCAAGAATAACAGTTTGGTGTTTTTAAGTCAGCTGAACTGTTATCAGCTTCTTGACTTACTGATTTGTGGATATGATCCCCTTGCTCCTTGTTAACTTAGCCTTGTTTTAACTATGCAGTGAATAATGTTGTGCACAGTTCCTGGTGTAATCTTTTACTGTATTATCCCTGTTCCCTGTCAATTCATGAGCATGTCATTACCCTTTCCCCCTTTAACAAAACATACACAGGCCCAAAGGGGTCAACATTCCTTCCACTCCAAGTCAGCCCTTGCTGCTGGAGTTACACACCAACCACGGTTCAACTTTGTTTGGAAACCTGCTGCTGCCGCTGAAAGTTAGACGTCCTGCATGTACTGTATCCAAGAAAGTCAGCGTCTCCTGCAGGCGGGATGACATTTCGAGTCAGCAAGGTTGCTCAGCTGTAGTGTGTGTTTTGTAATAGGACCACAGTCATAACTCTGGCTGCTCTCCCACCACGACAAACACAGTAGAGGGTTCAGTGGAAAGATGGGATATCCAGTGACAAACACTGACCAGATGAGCATCGGAAGATCTCTTACTTCACAGGACAGGCACATCGAATAAAATTCTGTTCTTTTAAGAACATAAATCTACAGTCCTTTTCAAAGGACTGTAAGTTTATGTGCAGCTGTTATTGCTGTTACAAAAATTCACTGTTTTTGATCATAATTAGCCTTTTTCATTAGTCTTAACTGTGATCCTGGTTAGATATTGTTGTTTTATTTTATTTCATAATATCCAACATATTTAACTTACTGCTGATTTAATCCTTTCTGCTTCCTTTTCCACTACTGACTTGACTTATAACACTAATAGAAGTAAAATCTAAAGTAATCATCATCATAAGTGTTCTTGATGCTTATTATGATGATTACTTAAGAGGAATGTGTCACACTGCTAATCAGAAAAGCAACTTAACACAAACAAACATAATAAAAACTATTCATTTTTATTCCCAAAGTCAAAGCTTCAGAAATTACACTATCAAAAACATTGTGAAAGTTACGAGACCACAAATATATATACTTAAAGCTTTTCCAATAATACAACTTTGCTATTTTTGATTGAACGATTGAACATGATGATGAAGTATATTCTTTATTCTTATGTTTTACTATTGTGAAAATGACTGTGGGAGTGAACATAAAATAATAATTGAGGACAATATTTTGGTGACACTGAAACTCTAAGTATTGGAAATGTTGCTGCTACTTTTAAGCCGTGCTTTTTATTGAGCTACCAAAATGGCAAAGTGTTAAAAGCACATATATACTTTTGGTTGGAAATGCGGTGGTAAATAGGTGGTAAATGCCCAGTCTTTCTGTCCTTTAGTAATGGGTCATTAAAAGGACTATGTACAGCTGCAGTTTGCTGAATGAGTCAGTGACACAGTCACACATCCTCTTCCTGGATTTCTAAAATAAACCACAAACACGCACAGGTCGGGTCAAAGGGTTATCATTCACCTTTCGTTCCTCACTGTGGGATCACCGGATGAGAGCCAGGGAACACAGACACAAAAGAACTTAAAATACTTTTTCTTTTTTTTTTGTTTTCAAAAGGTAAAACTAGCATCTGCATTTATTATAAGGCCCCTCCTGCTTTGGTCTATCTTTGTCTGCTTCCTCTTGTAATCTAAACATCCATTTTTATTGCTTGTTCTTCCTACTACATCTGCTTTGGTGGTCTAACTAAAGCTCAGAGCAGGGTTTATGTTTATTTAAATCTTTGATTTTAACCTTTTAGAGTGATGTATTTGCTTGACTACCTATGATGTAGGTTCTACAGTATAGTCAGTCAGTGTTTACTAGCAAAAAAACAATATTTATGTCAAAGACAACATGATGAAATACAAAATGATTTCAGGACAAAATTTATGACAAATTATTTCAGTTTATTTGTAGTTAGTTTTTTCAGTGTATTGTGGCTAATAGTATAGCGGTTCAATTGTAGTTCTTAAATTAAATGTTTTGGTCAGACATCCTTGAGAAATCCACAGAGTAATTAAACACAGATTGAACTGCATTATATTCAGCAAACCTCCACTCATCTGTACCTGGAGTGTGACACAGGTGAAGTTGTCATTTGTCACTCGTCATGTCAAATGACCAGCGACCAAACTCTCAAGTCATCAGTTTTCTGTAGGTTTCTTCAGCACCGAGGTGTGTGACCCAGAAAACAGAATTTAAGAACTGAAACTGGATTGTATAACTGAAATTGAAAGCAGAATTTTCAATTTCTTGTGTATTTGCTCTCAGTTCATTTTTAAACCAAAACTTCACTTAATAGTTTATTTTAAAACTATTATGAGATCTCTGATTTTGCATAGAAATCCAACAGAATGTTTTTAACAATCCAGGATGTAGCAGCAGTCACATGCCACATACACACCAGGCTGAAATGCAACCAGTAAAGGAGCTTTACTGTGGATCCTTTTGAAGCAGTACAACTCTTGCTATAGATACAAAATAACATACACAACATCAATAGAAATTATATATTTTTTAAATGTAAAGTATTTTTGATTTACACGGAGAAGAAAAACAACAATTAAATACTGCAGTATTCATAGTGTTAAGCTCAGTTGAAAACAAAGTTCACTTTTTTTGCGTGTTTGCATTTTTTTTTTGCTTCCTCCATCTGGCCAGACAAGTAGGACATCTGGTGCCTATAGTGCTGATTAAAAAGGAAAAAAAAGAAAAGTACTAAGGAACAGAATATGCTGAGCAAAAACAAGCAGCCAGACAAAAGAACCACAGGTTTGCTTTGAAGGTCTTACTTTGAATGTGTGTCATAACTGGGGGAAAAAAAGACATGTAAGACAGGGGCTGTCCATCCACCCAGGCAGAAATTCACCTTTGGGCAAGGAGCTCTCTTCATCACAACAGAAGAGTCGCTGCATAAGTTCAGATGCTGCACCAATCCTCCAACAAATCTTCCACTCCATTTTTTTTTCATTTGTGAACAAGACATTTTCAAACTCCACCACTTGGGATAGGATTTCATCCACTGAAGAGATAATATTTTTGCCTATGTTGATAGTGACTTTTTGTTGATAAAATTGTGTTACATTTAATCATATTTGCAAAGTGTTTCATTTTAATCTCTTAGGCAAACATGTTTTCAGACCATTCAGTAACATATATGTCTAAGCACCTGCTATGGCTTTTTATTGCTATATATGTAATTATAGGTTTCCATAATCCAAATAAAATGGAAACAAACTCCTTAATTTTAGGTACTGTTAGTTGCTGTTTGGTAGCTCTCAGTTTTAAGTGCCACAGATTTTACATCCTACACAACAAATGTTTACAGCATTAATACTCGAATAGTTTGCCTTCCAAGCCAAAGCTTTAAAACGTGGCACTATAGCTTGCTCTGTTGCATTGTGCTAATCTTGCAACCTTTAATCAGGTTCTGGGAAAAATAGAATGACTTATGTTTGACCTTTTATTTTTTAAATTTGGCTTTAATTTAGTCTTCAGATGTTTTATTTCTTTGAGCGTCTGAAAAAAGGGAGCTCATGAGTTAACATGTCTGATAGAGACTTCAGAGTGGAAGAGGAGGAGGAGGAGTGAGAGAGAGAGGGAGACATCAGTTTCAGTGAGGGACGACAGATTTTTCCTCAACACGCTGTGACAGCGCTCCTTGTTACGATGCAGCAACAGAAAACCCAGACTTCTGGCCAAGACCCGTTGCGCAACACATGGTGTGATAGTGTAGACAAAAGAGGAGTGGAATAGTTAGATTTATTAAATGTTGTTATGCTCTGATAAATTATTATACAATTTCTGTGACATGTCCTTAAAACACTTTATGAAGAGAGCGAACAAGGTGAAAGTAGAGATTTAAGGCTTTAAAAACATCTACAGCAGGCAAAGAGTATCGGAAATTAATGTTTTTTGGAAAGAAAAAAACCCCAAACATCAAACACTCAACCTTAGAGATACATCAGACTTCAACCAGACTTGGTTGATTTGCTGGAACTGAAATAACATTTTATATATCTAAAATGATGCTTCACTTAGTACTTTTTAAGTTAGCTTCACAAAGAGTTCAGCTCCCAGATGATGCCCCTCTGAGTTGAGTATAAATTCCCTCTTCAAGAAATGAACTCTTGGGAGAAAATAGGGCACACGGAGATGAAATTAAATATTTTCCACAGCAATGTACAGTTCCTATGCTAACAGCATTTATCACATTTGTAACTGTTTTAGACTAGAAGAGTTCAAAGTCCAAAGCCCAACCTTCCTAGCATGGTTCAGACTGACATTAAGGAGGGCCAGAGAACAGAAGTGAAGAAAAATTACACATTGAACCCCTATAAGGTACTAAATTAAATGATTCTTGGTAGTTGAAAGCTTAACAATTTTCATCACTATTACAGAAACAGAAACTAATAACACTACTGAAAGAACACTTTAAAACATTTGGAAAAGCCTGGATACAGTGCTTAGATTGATATATTAGTTCATGTCCCCCAGTGAATACTGAGTGAACTTCAAACATATAATGCTAGTGAATAAAAACATCCAATTAATACTGAAAAATATAAAGTCAATTCAGTCCAATTATGCAGATTCAGAGTCAGTTACATACACTCCAACTATATCCTTGTTATAAAATGATGCAGTCGAGTTCGGTTCATTTTTACAATTTGTTGTCTGTTTGAGGAAACCCAGCCGACCGCATCAAGTCACTGACCGCAGCAATAATTCCTCCTTAGACATTATGTAGCAACAGTGGAGAGTATATTGCACCGAGTTAGCTCCAACATAGGAAAAATGCTTATAGCTACATTTTACAAATACAAGAATTGATGGAAGGAATAATAGATAATATGGGAATGTGCTAGTTGTGGAGCCCCACAGGGTTTAGGACTGGAGCCATTATACTTTGCTTCATTTGTTAAAATGAATTAATTAGATTGGTTGGATTGCCCTCATTTTTCTGATGCTGCTGAACAGTATTTATAAATCTGTTAGTAAGGAAACAAGCATGTGTAAATTGTCTTATGTCTAGTGTGTCAACCCCAAGATGCCGGACAGCCATCTGGTCTGAACTTGTTTGTGCTGGAGGTTTCTTCCTGTTTCTAAGGAGCCGCTCACTGTGCTTACTCAGGATGGGGGACTGACTGCATGGAAATGAGAAGTTGATGTCATCTACTTTTTTCCTTAGATAGACAGATAATTAGAATGAGCAATTTGCTTAATCTTATTTTTCTTACAGTTCATTTGAGCACAATGAAAATACTTATAATTGTCATTGGCTTACATGAATATGTTTAATATTTCTAAACAAATAATATTTTGAAAGAACGCTAATGCCTTTTTGCGTGCAGGTGACATGAGATTTGTAAAAAATAATAATAAAAATGAACAAAATAAAAAGAAAACTTATTCACTCATTCATTTCTAATTGATATGTGTATATTTTGACATAATTTGACCGCTGTGCAAACTTTTGAAAAGAAGCGTCTCGTGCAAGCAAGGATGAGGACAGTTAGTAATCATAGTTCTCGTGGTCCGATCAAAGGAATATGAAACTGGCCAGCAATTTGCAGCATCCTCATTGGCCCCCTGCTCCCTCCTCCTCAACGCTTCATGTCAGTACTTGGAGGTAATGACCCATTCTATAATATTCATGATTGTTGGCTGTTGCTGGGAAATAGTTCAAGATAATGAAAGGCCATTGCAGCCAGCTGAGCGACCCTCCCCAACACAACCCCCCCCACCCCCCACCACCACCACCTCGCCTCCTCTTAGTTCCTGTGCATGCTCCAACTGACCCATCAATGAAAAGCCACTTTCTTCCCCATCTCTGGTGCATGGCTGTGCAGGAGAATGAGAAGGAGGTGTGGACGGACAATAGCAGTAACCCAGGCGCTGGCTGGACACACAATGTGAGGTCTCTGTGCACCAAGGGAACAGCTAACAGAGGGGCCATTCTCAAATGCTTCACCGATCCCACGCCAGCATTTCTCCTCACTTGAATCACACAGCAAACACATGCATATTCACGTGCTGATCAGATCACCTCATCCAAAACACTCTGCTGAGTGATTAGAATAACAAGGGAGCATGTGAAGATGGACATATGTGGAAGGTGGATTAATTGTCTTGTGATTACATAATGCTGTCAGCGAACGATTGGCTGATTGTCTAATCTGTGCTGATGGTGCTGTTGGGCACGGTGCTGTTTTAGCTTCAAAAACAATCTGCCAATACACATATTAGTCTATTGCATGTTTGCAATATAATGCAAATTTGATTGGTTTTGTAACTCCTGGCCAGCAAGTAAAAACTTTTTGGCACGTTTGTCTATGGATTTATGTGATGTTTAATGCCTTTGGGTGAAACCTAGAAACGAAGATTATTTCTGCCTCCTCTGAATTGGTATTTTTAATTTCCCTGACCTTTTGTTAAATGGTTTTGTTCGATTCTTCACCTCTAACCTTTGTGTGTGAACCAGTTTTGCTGTGGAAACATTATTATGTTGCTCTCAGAGGTAACAAATCTTTTCATAGTCAAAACATTTGAAGCAGAAAACTACGTTGAGATGCAGTGTGTGCGGAAAGTATTTATGGTGTCTCACTGTTTCCAAATTTGATGTTACAGCCTTATTAGATATAAAGAAAAGGCTGTGAATACTTATGTAAATGTGATTTATTGAATTTCTAGTTTTTAAAGATATTCCCAAAACACTAAAAACAAATTTTCTACATTGTCATAATGGAGTATTTATCTGTAGAAAATGATGGAACGGGGTTAACTTAATACAATTCGGAATAAGGCTGTAACGTAGCAAAATGTGGAAAAATTGAAGCAGCATAAATACTTTCCGGATGCACTGCATCTAGAAATATTGTTCTGCTTCAGATGTTTTCACTGTGAAAAAGGTTGTTATCTCTGAGTGCAAAGTATCAGTGTTTCCACTGCTGGCAGTAAAACTGGTGCTCATAAGACTAGAAGTCACTACATTTATAGGTTTGATCTCTTGAAGCAAGGCTGCATATTTTATGACATTTTCTACGTAGACCTGTATATCCAGTGGTTATGTATACGCATGGTGTCATTGTATAACAGAACAAATGTAGGTCATCCTTCCTCAGCTAAAACATTGTCTTTTTATTCAGTACACATTCAAATACAGGTTTAAACATTTAAATCAAGACCTTTTGAGTGATTTGCATATACAACTGCCAGATGCAATCAAATATAGGGACAGTGGAAGTTAAACAAAAGCAGCACAGTTCTTTTTGGTTTTAATATTTATAATATATGCAATACATAATGTATATAATGGCAAACCTTGCACTGAAAACTTGTTTCTTTGAACCAACTTTTAAAAAATTGCTCTAATTTGTTACAGCTAGTTAAAATAGTTTTGCTCAAGCTGTAACTGATGTGAATAATTCTCACGTGTTTTCATGAAGCCGTCTCGTTGATTGTGTCATTTTCAGCTGGTTATTTCAGTAACCTTAAACCAAATGACCTTGTTTTTTTAAGGGGAAGAGACAAAGTGGAGAGCAGGAAGGGAGGAAACCCAGCCTTCGGCGATTATTGTACACAAGCAAAAACGTTACATCCAAGAGGTGAGTCACCTCATGAGTCGTCATTATCAGTTTCCATCTCGTTTCTGTGGAAAATGATGGTTCAACCTACCCAACACAAATATTTGCACTGATTTCTTTTTTTACTTTAAAAATTACTCTTATTAGCTACAGCCATATTTATTAGTTTTGCTCAAGGTATGATTTCAGAATGATTCAAATCAGAATTATACCTTGAGCAAAACTAAAATAGTTAGCAGTAACAAACTGGAGTGTTTTTTTAAGTCGGTTCTAAGAAATGTTTTTTTTAGTGTGCTCTACCACATGAAACGACAGCCTGTGTGTCTCTGAGAGAGAATAGAGGACACTCCCTGCTCAATTCTCTCCTGGCTGAATGCACTGACTTGAGAAAAAAAAACTAAAAAATGCTTTCTGGTTGTGACATCAGACTGAGCAAGTGAATACATGTGATTTTCCTTTCCAATTTGAACCTTTACTTTGAGTGCTTTGGACTCACCTTGTATTTGTATCTTTTACTTTGTGTTCTAGTTTGCAATAGCTTCCTTTTGCTTAGTCCCATTGGAGCTGGGTAGTATCACAATATGTCCTTTTGTGAGTCATGTCCTGACACCCATATTTGTCACTGCACGGTGCAATTGACCATGAAAACTAATGCCACCAGAAATACTTCCTTGTAGCATTTTGGATGAATTTACTTGTCCTCATTTCTGTCCACTGGCTATTTCTTCTTTATTTCCCTTCAGATATGAATTGAATGTTACTTTTGCTTCCAGTAATTCTTAATCTTCTGCTTTTGCATGTCATTCTCATTCAGACATTTCCAGTAAGACAAAATCCCCATTTTATTAAGTATACAGCTTACCCTAATTACATACTTCAATGTATTTTACTGCAATTTTATTTAGACCAACATAAGTTAGTGCATAGTTGCCTAGGATAAAAGAAAAGATTATGTGGTTTGCAAAATGTTTAAAAGTATAATACAGTCTTCTGCAGTCTAATTTGAGGACCACCTTTCTAAGGGGTTACGGCTCTAACTCCTTTTGAAGTTCTTTCAGGAATATCTTTTTTTTTTACCCATTTTTTTCCTTGTAAGACATTTAAACACAGTCAGTCAGGGTAGATGAAGATCTTCTGTTAACACAACTTTTCATTGGTTGCCACAGCTGGATCAGGACAAATACACAGATCGCTCCGATCCCATGTTTTTTTTTTTTGAAGCGAATGAAAAACCATTACGCGGTGTCAGTCATCACACCATAATACCACGAGCAATGATTATTGACCGACTGCGAAGCGACGGGATTTGTTGTGGCTGGCAGGTCAGATGGGCGTGAATCCGGGTGAACCAGCAAGCACTGTGACATGCAGGCGTTACTCAACGGAGGGCTGGTCTGCGCCCGTCATCGCAGCTCATGTTTAATTAATGAGCAGGGCAGCGGCCACGGGAAAAACTGGCTGCTTCTGGTTTCCAGACATAAATACAAAGCCGAGCCGGTCGGTCAGAGAGCCAGAGAACACAAAAGGAGAAGCGGAGCAACTCTGAGGGGGATTTTATACAGAAGGAGACCAAGAGAGTCAGGTAAATAGCTGCTCCACGTTACAGCGCATTCACTCCGGTTATTGTTTACAAAGCGGGTCGCTGATGGTGAGAGCGTTCATCCCTCCAGAACCCGGGCTGCGCGTCGCTGGCAAATAACGGGAGATAATCTTGTTTACGTTTTTTTTTTTTTTACTGAATGTCAGCCAGGTATTTGTGAGGATAAACACTGAAAAAAATAAATAAAACGCCGTACAAAGACAAACTGTACACAGTTAGCGCCGCTCTGACCAGCAGCAACATCTGACACGCTGATGTGTGTTAAACAGAGCAAAAGTGGTTCTGGCTTTGAACGGAAATTGAGTTTTTTCGCCCTTATTTTTCCGCGTCGAGGCGCGTTTGTGTGTTGTCACGTCACGGTCGCTGCCCCTGTCTTTCAGATGAACTCTGTGAAGTGGGTTCGCTTTGTTAAGAGCTGCGTTGCCACTTTGGCATCGCAGCCTATAGACGTGGCAGGCTTTTCACGACACAGCTGTTGCGCGCGGCGTAGAGGAAACATCTGATTTCAGCTGTCTTTGTTCTTACAGGCGGCGAGCGGCTCTCACTTCTTTATTCTGCTAGGAAAAGTTTCAGCTTCCCAGTTTGGTGCGCTTATATAGAGTTTATAGAAGTAGTGTTCCAGTGACAAACCTGAAAAACTAGTTAGAACAAAGATAATGGATTTCTTTGGTTGAAACTCCTGTCCCAATGTTCTGTTTTCGTCGTTTACAACTAAGTAATATATTTACAATATTGGTCTTTGCTTTGGTCCAAATTCTGGTATATCCACCTCATAAAGTCAGGCATTTGTTTCAAGGTTCCTGGTAAAAGTACATTTTCTCATCAGGAACTGATGAGGTGAAGGACGAACACACACAAGTGATTATCTCATTCTTAGATTATATTAGTCTTGCAAAGTAATTGAAATGAAATACAAGGCATTTTTCTTTTTCTAGTCAAACATAAGTTTACAGGAATCTTCTTTTTTTTTAGAATTTGATTATAAATACCGTATTTTCCGCACTATAAGGCGCACCTAAAAACCTTCAATTTCCTCAAAAGCCGACAGTGCACCTTATTATCCGGTGCGCCTTATATATGGACAGGTCTAGCAACTACAATCAGCTGCCGACTTCATTTTCGCCTGTAGCAGAAGAAGTGCGCAGTGCAAGCTAGGATAGTTGTCAGAACGCTGGTTTGTTAATAAAGTTTGACTGACCTATCTACCTACCAACCCTCTAGAACAGGTCGCCTGCAGGTCATTTAGCACCACATTCTCCACAAACAGAGAAGTGTGACCATCCACGCCCTGGCCCAGTTGTGGGAGGCTCTCTTTGCCAACCGGAGTCGACTGTTTTGTTTACATTCCGTTTAGTGCAGCTCCATCTAGTGGATGCATAACATAACTCCATCCTCTACTGTAGCCTCTATTCTATGCGCCTTATATATGAAAAGGTTTTAAAATAGCCCATTCGTTGAAGATGTGCCTTATAATCCGTTGTGCCTAATAGTGCGGAAAATACGGTACATTTTACAGCTATTTGGATTTTGTTAGGTAAGATTTTGTGATTTATCCATAAACTGATGACATTTGCAAAGTGGAAAAATATGAATAGTGTACTGGGGTTCTCACTTTTACTACATTCTTTGACTGTAGACCATTAATAAATCATAATGTGTCCAAACATCTTAGTGGTTTCTGTGTTCTCTTATGACAAAAACGTGTCTGTTACCCAGGGGTAAAAGTAGTTTTAACTCAAAACCACTTGCACCTTTTTACTCTCCGTCTCTTTGTCATTTAAACACACCCATTGTCATGGCAACCTCCTGCGCTCCACAAGCCAAGCACAGATTACGTTAAAAACATAACATTCAGTCCGTTACAGTTGCAGGCTTGATATTTATTTTACGATCATTAATAAGCGCTCCCTGAACACAGCGGTGGTTGATTAGTTCATTTTAAACTCCTGCTCTGCTCGTTATTTTGGTCATGGAACCGAAACACACAGAATTGCGTAACACCATGTCGAAACAATAATCACTGTTATTATTATTGTTGTTGGGTCATTAATTTGAACACGTTTTGTTGGTTGATTGATTTGGTTGTTGTTCTTTAATAAAGTTGCGAACGTTTTAAATGAGTCAGAGGAGGACGTGCTGGTCTCAACCTCCTGGCAGCGTTCAGTTTGTCATTTAATGCCGAGATCGACTCAAAATCTTCCGAAACAATACGAAATGGGAAAAAAGGTATCCATTAACTGATTAAGTCGTATTTTATATAGTTCTTGAAAAACTAATCAATCACGGCTGATTAGTGGGTGGACTCACGGCTGCACAATGGACCCATTGATTTTTTTTTTTTTTTTTTTTTTACAGCTGACAGCCGCTCCTCTCTCTTGCAGGTACTGCGAACCCCCGCTAAATCTCTTAGGGGTACACAGTACCCTACCGTACCCCCCTACTTTCACCCCTGCTGTTACGGATTGGTGACATGTCCAGCCGATAAAAATTGCCTCGTGTCCGATAGACACCAGGCCCCGTGGGGTCCTGCAAGGACAAGTGGGTATAGACAATGTCAGTAAAAGTTGGTGTAGTCTGTTTTGTAAATTAGATTTTTATATGCAATAGCTGTGGAGCTCACGTTTCTGTGCAAAAAGTACAGAAGTACATTTTTTTAATCACTTTTATCAGTAGCACAATACATACAACAAAATATTGTGATCAAATTCTAAATCCACAGCACTCATCCCTACTTTTCTATGTAGAACAATAAAAACACAAATTACTGGCACATTAAAAAAATAAATAAATAAATAATTAAAAAAAACTTTTTCTCATATTTGGACATGACTCCTTTTGTAGGTGAAGGATGAACATCAGGTTTACATGCAATAAAAAATTAGAATAGATTATTGTACAGTGCTTATCCTCCAGTCTTGTTAACTCTTTTACAGAAGGATGAGTTCTGTATGTCCTTGTTCATCTGTATTTGGTTCATAAAAAATAATTACATTAGCGCACTTTGGTCTACAGTGACTACTGAATCAAATGTCAGCGTAGTTTAAAACCTGCACAATTATTTTTTGCATCTTTTCATCTGAGTTTATGTTTTTTTATTATTATTTTGTATTTAAAAAGCAAAACACAAACCAAACGTAAACCTCTGCTAATCTGTTTTTGAGCATGAAACAGCTCACGTTTCATTTCAATCTTAAGTATTTGGAAAAATAAAAAAAAATTACTTTTTATTTATTCTCATGAGAACATTTTGTTAGAAAATATGTTCAGTCCTTCAAAGCTAGAAAATATATTCAGTCCTTCAAAGCTATTTGCAATTTTTATTTTATTTGAGTTTATTGTTATTTATGCACGTACATTTCTGTGATAAACAGATGAATGAAAGAAGCAACATAATACATATGCTATAAAACAGGTGATGGTTCAATAACCATGTTCACTGAAAGCATAAAATAAAAGCAGGAGATGTCACCACCACATACAACTTAAACCCCCGGCCCCACAAACAACAATTCAGTGCTTTTTTATTTTTATGATTCTGCTTTAGACTAAGTCAACATTCTCCATCAGGGAGCCAACCGGTGTGGTGCGCTGCTGCACAGCTGTGAAGTGCACACGCGCGTTTGCGTGCTTCCACTTGATCCCTGCAGCATGGGAAAATCAGAGTTGGGAAAGAAATGAGGAATGTCTGACCCTTGGCATGCATTCGCAAGACTAAACTGCAAGTTTTTCATGTAGAGATGTAGAAATGTCTGTTTCCCTGCCCCTGGTCTCATGGGGCTGAGAGAGGAAATGCAGATGTGTGCGCACACAGCTGGAGAGAGCTGT
Source organism: Micropoecilia bifurca (assembly GCA_903067075.1). Lineage (NCBI taxonomy): Eukaryota > Metazoa > Chordata > Actinopteri > Cyprinodontiformes > Poeciliidae > Micropoecilia > Micropoecilia bifurca. The sequence continues at coordinate 23,556 of CAEGAF010063604.1, forward strand.
GTCTGCGGGTGAAAGCAGGGAGGGGAAACGGTTATGACGAGAGACAGGAGCTCACACAGTCATTTAAAAGAGCTCCTGCTGAAGGCCAGTCCCGCTCTTTGAGAGTCCGCTGGCAGACTTGCTTCTCTGTAAATTGCCATTTCTAGGTCAGTGTTGGCAAACTCCCTTCCCTTCATCCTCACCCCACCCCAACCCACCCCGTGGCCACCTGTCTAACCAAGGCCAGCCCACACAGTAATCTGTGGTGCTAGGGTAAATCAGGGAGCGGCGACATGTGGTGACTGTATTAACCAGCCATGGAATTACAAGCAACCAGGAACGGATGCACAATCTGTCAGAGTAATGTGTGCGAGAGGCTCAGAGACAGTTTGTGTTGAATATTGATCGCCTTACATGGAATCACATGAGATTGTGATGTACAGAAAAATTCCTTTACTGTGATAACTCCGCAGAGATATTGGATGGTTGAAGCTTGTTTACCACAAAATGCATGAAAACTGCAGCTATAGTGTTTTATTTCTATATATAAAATGCTGAAATGTTAAGAGTGGAATAAATGCACTGCTGTACTTTTGAGATTTAAAGTCAGGGAAGATTTATTGCTTTTAATTTTCCAGAAATACTCTTAAATTGACAAGGAAATTAGCTGGCTGTTTGGTAAACAGAAAATAAATGAAGCGTTATTGCTTGAATCCTCTTCATTTTTTAAATACACAGTATTGTAAGAATTATTGTTTATGCACGGCATTAATTTCTGATTGCCCTATTAGCCTGCAGGGTGTTTAAAGTGAAATTAGAGCCAACGTCATATGCTGACTGCAGCATATTATTGGGTTTAGCTCACTTCTCCCTGAGGGGACAGCAGTCAACCAAAACTCTATTTCCAGTAAACTTGTGCATGTCCTCCATAAACAGACGTCACAGTCTAATTTTGACTCTACAGAGTGATTTTCACATATGTTTTCCTGAAGTCCTGGCTTGTGGTTTCCTCTTTCTTTGTTAGTCAGATGACGTCTGCGGACTCTTCTGCTGCGGGAGTTGGAAATCAGTCACGATGGCTGTCTTGCGTTTGTATTTGCAGTGTTCGTATTTGCAGGCGCTCCTGTGGCTGTGAAAATTGACATAGCCTGAATCTGTATATTGTTCCATGATGGTTCAGAAATTGATGAAATTCGGTAAGTCTTTGTGACGCTTTCAGCAAATTTTAATTGGTAGTCCCATTTGAAGTTTAGTTCAAACGCTAACAAATCTTTCTAACATTAACATCTCTTGTTTGATCATTGGCACACTGTGCATGTAACACTACTTGTTTTATACTTGACTAGCGAGTCAACAACAGATTCTTTAATTTTTCTGTGCAAAAACTAAAATGTGAAAGGTATGAAATAAATATAGTTAAAATTTGATAGAAAACTGTTGTGAAAATGGGTTTCATAATTATTTACTTTAACAATCAGGTAATATGTTCCTATATGTGGATTTCTTGAATCAGTTTGTGCTTTAAATGCACATTAAATGATGTACATTTAGAACCATACTTAGACTAGAAGAAATATATTTTTGATTAGAAATTAACTCTTAGATGTATTGTATATCAATATATTATTTATAAATGTAATAATGTAATGGTAAACAGTTTGGTCAAAATCATCAAACAGAATAGAATTCTCTGTTATTTTTTGTATCAGCTTTCAAAGCCGTACATCTTTAAACCAATAAACTCAATTTAATTCTATTATATTCTTTGTGTATTTTCCACTTACTGCTCACTGGGGTAACATTTAGGGATCTTTGTGTACACATGCAATCAGACAAAGCAGGATTATTTCGAAGAATTAATCAAACCATTTTACAATGCTTCCTTATAATGTAGGAGACGGTTTACTGTTAATCTTTGATAAAAGACTCTAAATGTTGGTGCTGAGTAAAAGTCTCTATTATGTTTTCAGTCAAATGTCCTCGAGTTGTTTTTACACACAGATGTCCATACATTCACAGCAAAGAGCCTTGTGCTGAAGCGACAAGGTCGGCTTTGTGCGCTTTCTTAACCAGGGATTTTGCCATTTCTCTCTCTGAGAAATTCAGGAGGTTGTAATAAGAAATGCTTCTCTTTTGTGTACACTCTGTTCTCTGACAGAAATAACACGGTTCTTCAAAGACCTTCTAATTTGGCCTCGCGCTTAATAAACAGTAATATAGTCAGGAGACGAAGCAATGTAAACATGTCACAAAATGAAGACTCTAAATTAAGTTAATGATGGTAATAAGCTGCTGTAAATGTGGGTCATGGTAAGTTGACTCCCAACTAACAGCACAGGTCACCTGTTCAATAGGCTTTTGTAGTCGTGGCGTGAGAAAAAGCTCAGGGCAGATCCAAATCAGGCTGAATTATGTGTTGAACCTACGGGTGAAAATATTTTAAGGATCTACTCATTTAACAACAGTAATCAACAAACTCTTTGGTTCCAGTTTCAACAGGTTTTTAGATGCCTCCCATCAATGTAGGTCTTATACAGCACTGATTTTACTCATTTGTAGAAAAAACATCAGCATCAACATCGCTATTGTTTAACAGCTCATCTCTCTTGTCGTTTTTTTTGATAACGAACTTCCATGACTTGAGATTGAAAGGCATCCTTGCCGTCACCCTAATCTTTAGCTCCGTCCACAAACTCCAGTAGGGTCTCTGCCCGGTTAAAATAAAAGATTATTTTGACTCGTAAACTGCCAGGGGATATGAATAATTTTGGACTTACCTCTATATCTTAGTAGCATTCTGTGAAACACGGGTCAACCAGATATAACTCAGATGTTGTGACTACTACTAACCCTGTTTTGTACTTGTCCCCTCCAGACTCAACCGAAGAGGAGTTTAGACGGCATGCAAAGTTGTGAAATTTCCTCAGACAGCACTGATGATCCTCTTAGTAGCGGCTTTTGCCCTCATCGACAGCCTCGAATAGTAGTAATCGGTGCTGGCTTGGCCGGCCTTGCTGCAACAAGGGTCCTACTGAAAAACGGATTCACGGATGTCACCGTCCTAGAAGCATCAGACCACATCGGTGGGAGAGTTCAGAGTGATAAGAACGGTGAGATTATGGGTTGCTGTTTGTTTAGCCAAATGTTCTTGCTTTGAAAACGTTCTTTTAAACGTAGGGCATGAGTCGGTTAGTGGCTATTTCAAAAATGCTAAATGTTTTCATTTTAGATCCATCGCGATGTTCAAATCTGGTCTTAAAGTGCCAAAGCCCTCAATCTTTATGTTTCCTTGCTGAAATTAAATGAATGGCTCATTAGCAAAACTAAGTGATAAGGTGAGCAGCTGTTTGACACAGGCGTGATGGAGCTTTATTACACCCAAAACAAGCTGGAAGAACCGAAACTGGACAGCACTTATGAAAAGAATACATAAATGAATTTAAAAACTGTTTTTACCATGTAGCAAATCTATTATGTTATCGAGATTGACTTTCTAATTACCTGATTGAAGTGGAGCTACTCAGACTTTATATACAGTGCTGTTCATTCAGACATGATGACCATATCTGAGTAAACACCAAACAGAGCTAATGTATTTCAGTAATCCAATTCAAATGTTTTTTTTTAATCTATTTATTATTATTATTATTATTATTATTATTATTATTATTATTATTATTATTATTATTATTATTATTATTATTATTTTCTTGCAGGAGAAGCAACTTTGGAACTTGGAGCTACCTGGATTCATGGTGCCAACGGGAACCCAGTGTACCACCTGGCAGAGGAAAATGGGCTGCTGGAGCACACCACAGACGGAGAGAGGAGTGTGGGACGCATCAGCCTGTACACCAAGAACGGTGTGGCTCACTATCAGACCAACGTGGGCAAGAGGATCCCCAAAGACCTGGTGGAGGAGTTCAGTGACCTGTACAATCAGGTGAGACTAGACAGAGATGGATAGGTGCGCATCTTAATTCATATTACCATGAACAAATTGTGCTATGCATGGCTCAGCCTGCCAAGCAAAAGAAAAAACTATGTGTGCTAAGCTCACAAAGACCATCCTGCAGGCAGTCACAGCACAGTAAGCAGGTTATACAAGGTCACCAGTTACTTTTTAAAGTAGGCTACTGTGCTGTAGAAATTTTAACTCTAACCCTTTGCTTAAAATTCAGAAGTGGAAATTTCCACATATGCAAATTGTGGGAGTTTGGGGAAAATGGCGCAATAGTAAAAACCTAAAAATGTAAATATAGTCATGTACTGGGAAACAAGGAAATGTTAATACAAAAAACAAAGAGGAGCTGTGATGTTCACATGATTTTTTTTTATGGTTGAATATCATCACTCTTTATCCAGTTAATTAAATAGATATGAAAAACATAATAATAATAACAACGTAATAAGAAAAATATGCATCCTGGAAGCAAGACGTCATGCATCTGATAGTTAAGGATATCTCCTGGTTGTCCATACATCATATACATTTATGTGACAAGATCTGTCTTTTAGGACAGAATCACTTCATTTGTTTAAAAAGTGTTTTTTATTATGTGTTCACTAAAGCAGCTCTCAGCAGAGTGAACTGGTGGGGGCGACGCTGCAGTAGTGGCCTCAACATTCAGACCGATAATATCTTTGAACACAGTTTTGACTGTTATAATATCCACATTGGTTGTAACTTTCCATCCACTTTACTAGGTACAGCACTCAATATGAATATTTTACCTCCGTACGTCTGATGTATTCTGAAAGTGAGTAATAGAAGTTATTCTTTCCAAGAAATCCAGCTTCATTAACTGGAAGTTGAGACATTGTGACGTGACACTGGGATTGTTTTTCCTTGAAATATGTTGAAGCATAACCGATTGCTGTTCATGAGAAAGGTGTGTTCAGTGACACAACCCAGCTTTTTTTAAGAGTCAGTAGGTGTGATTCTCAGGACTCCTGTCAACTTTTTAAAAAAAACACTGCATGCACACATGACCTAATTACTTCTTTTTAAAACAGAGAAAATTGACAATCATCCTCACTTCTGTGAAAATAGCATGCCATGTTGGTTTTTACAGTTAACAATAATTTCATCTATAACCCTTTATTTGTTCTATTTCCTAAAAAAAACCCTTGGTATATTGTAACCCAGGTAACCAGAT